>KZ072226.1:49570-61407 GCA_002091845.1 Anopheles cracens
CTCGAAACGGCATTCACCGAGAATGATTAATTAAATCTCCAATTCGATGCGCCTCCCGGCCAGCGGGAAATTAATTAGATTTCCACATCTTTTGCACGATAATGAAGCGGCTCGGTAGGAGCTGGCGCTCGCATAAATTACATTGCGTAGAAATGGATGAAGAATGGGCAAGTTGTTGAGGTGTTGCTTCGCAAATATGGTTCACTCCGCAGCGCGCAGCGGAGGGCTGGAGATAATCAATCTGACCCACATATCTCCGAACCATACGGTAGGCCCAAAGTGAACCGTCAGCTTCTTCGTTGGCGGGGTACGGGTTAGTTCGCGGAAGAAGTTCAACATGCCAATTGAACTCCACGGCACGCCGTGACTCTAATCTGATATGATTATCTCCAAGCTGAACCCGAGAGAGCAGCAGCACCACCATATCAGGTCTCTGTTTGTCTGGATTGTGTCACTTCCTGAAAATTACTTTAATGTGTACCTTCCACGCTGCTGGGAACCCTTTCCCTTGGAATGAAAAACTCCTAATCGATAATCATCGTGCACCTGTAGCCGGGCCCGCCTTACGCATGCCTCAGACTTCGGGTATATAAGGGGAGTCATTAACGAAAGCTGCTTGTAACCAACCGGGCTTCTGCAAACAACCGTCAGCTTAAATATCTTATTTCACGCCGGAGTGGGAGTGAGTTTTTTGAGGTTAGGATCTCTTCCGTAGTGCGGGTTTTCCAACGTTCGATGGAGAACGTCGACGTCTTAATCGATGATAACGGTAATGATATCATTATCAGCCTACTGTGCACGGGTTTTCCAACGTTCGATGGAGAACGTCGACGTCTTAATCGATGATAACGGTAATGATATCATTATCAGCCTACTGTGCGTGCCTCTGCTCCGCAAAACGAACTCCCGGACTCCCCTACGCTGGAGCCAGGCGGGAAGCGAGTGGAGCTCAAATTTCCAAGAACTCCATTCGCTCGAATGAGTAATTTCGGCAAACAATCGTAACACACGGAGGCGGATGAGTGAGTTGTTCCAACGTCGTTGGGGCGTTTTCGGTGTTTACTGTCGGTCATGTCGTGTGGGAATTTCAAAGTATTAATATCTTCAGGAATCTTGCTCCACCGAGAAGGGGAAAGGAAGGCCATTATCGATAAGAACAAATATTTGGTTTCTAATTTCCAACTCAAACCTTCCCTTGTAAGGAAGCGGGGATCGTTTTCGGTCGAGTCAAGCCAGTCAACACTCGAGAACGCCGGGACATGAAAATTATCAATTTTAATGGTTTGTTTGATCGGGAAATGGGATCCCGGTTGTTTGAGATTAGCCACTGTTTGGGGTTGGTACTGAGTGAAGAAAGTTATTTAATTGATAACTTTCCAGCAGCAAAACTACGAACTGAAAGGAGTAGGTGTTCCAACGTTATGCAAGTCATAAATCTTGTCCCAAATTACTCTCCCTATCCGTGGGTATTCCGGTGAGTTTGAGCACGCTTTGTACAGTCGGAGACACCGCACCAAATTGTTTCGAGTGTGATTAATGTGAAGTAATGCACTTCAATTGCCTTCAATTTCAAGCTTCTAATACAAACTACCCCCAGCGCACGGCGATGCTACACTGGGGTAATAGTCGATTGCTTCACACCCACTCAGAGACGGTCTAGGCGTTTGTGTGCCAGGCGCACTTGAACAAATTTGATGACCACTTCTCGGTGCGTGGACGGAGTGAAAGCTGGCGAGAAAAAAAAGTGTCATTTACGATGTGTGTGTGCGCGCGCCTGTGCACACGCCGCAGTCTACTAATGGGATCCGAACGATCGAAAATGGAGTGTGCAGCGAATGGACAAATTGCAGCCTAGCTATTTCCAAAAAAGCCGAGAGAATCCGAGACTCCCGTCCGAGATTTGAACGGGAGGATAGTAGGGCGAGGAAAAATGCATTCACCCCTAGTCATAGCTACCCCACCGACACAGCGCAAGCGAATGTGAGTGGAGACCATAAATAACCAGATGATTGGCGTTGGCAGCGGCTCGTAAGTTCGAAATTGAAGAAATTAATTGAGCCCGAGCTGTGGAACTGAGCTGCGATTTTCACAATTATGCAATTAGAGCTCGCTGAGTTCGTCGTCCTGCGGCAGCCGGCGTTGCCCGCTGGATGCTCGTGGAGATAATGGCTTATCACGCCGCTTTGTATGGCGCAACGGAAAACTAGCAGCCAGCCAGGAACGGAAGAAATTAACGGCAATCGGGAGCGTGGCCACGGGCAGCAGCATGAAAGGAAATAAAACGAAATGCACTCACTCGAAATAATTACAATTAAATGCGTCATTTTACTTCAGCTACCATCCGCTGCGAGCGCGCTCTCACTGCTCGAACTCGGTTCTTTGTTCTGCCGATAAGCCGAACCACGGAGCAGCCGGCTTTCGAAGTTGGACGCAAAGAAAATTGCCTCCACTGCGTTTCGATAAAGCACCGTCACCGGGAGTGAGCTGCACGGGATGTACAAAAACACCAGATGCTGCTGATTCGATGCCGTTTCTTCACCGGGGCTGTTGTGCTCGAGAAGTGCGGAAGTTTCGTCCAGCGCCGGCATCGCGTGGGAAGTGCACAATTATGCACTGAACGGGAAGTAAATTGCGACGCTTTTGTTGATGATACCGGGGGCAGCGGTGTGGAAGATAAAGATTTGAAGATGAGTGGTATTTGCTGGAAAGAGGAGGCATCCGGAGAATAAAGGATGCGTTTTTTTTCTCACTAGCTCGACTATGATTTAATATTGCATACTTTCAGGCGTTAGGAGTATTTTCTGCATCATTAGGCGATTCTTAAATTGGAAGACCATTTGAAGGTTGAATAAGGCTTGTATTATCCCGGTTTTTGTCAAAATTTTGGGGCTCATTTTTTAGTTTAAATCACTGAAAATTAAACTATTTAAGAATCAGCTATGCTCTTTCCTTCAACGATGTGATAAAAAGGTCTTATGGGTGTCATTTTTATGATCACCTTCAAAGTTCGGACTCCTTAAACAACGACTCACAAACCACCGGCAGAAGAAAGCTAAGAGATGACAAACCACGGCGGAACTTTAAAAAACTCCTCTCATAAAACTAATGTCCAAAGAAAAACACAGAACTTCCCACCAGAACAATAAAAGTGAACGTCAACGAAACCATCGTACCGAAACCGAGCATACACCGGGACCACAGGAGTTCAGCTACATAAATCGTCATCATAAATCGTTGTTGGTTGCATGCGTATTCTTGTCCACCGGCGGTGAAGGTGGATGAGTGCGGGATTGCAAAAAAGCGACCTTTTTTCCTCGAATATCTGGGTTTTCCGTGGAGCACCCGGTTCTTGGTCGGCAAGAGAGTTTTGAACCGTTACCGTGCTGGCTGTTTCTTTTGTTACGTTGGGGGTTTTTTTTCGTCTATATTTTCCTCACCATCACAAGAGCTGTAAGCTTTCGTAACTTCTTTGGGTTACGCTATCCGGTGGAGAATGAGAAAGACCCCGTGAAGGACCTTCGCTGTAACTTACCGCTCTAATTCCTGCGCCTCACCCGTCTCACCACCAGACAGTCGACATTCGCATCGCGATGTCACACATTCCATCTTCATAAAAGAAAATGCACGGGTTTGGTGCACCTTCCCCTATCCACACCAATGTTTGGAGGCGGACTTCGTAAGCTTTTCGCTACAGTTTTCGCCAGTCGTATTCCGGTGCGCTGGAGGAATCGTTTCGTTCCAGTGCGAGAAACTATGTTCTGAAAGAAGTAAAACGGTAGTTAGGAAAACTATTCAAAAGGACAATAATAAAGGAAATAAAACGAAATGCACTCACTCGAAATAATTACAATTAAATGCGTCATTTTACTTCAGCTACCATCCGCTGCGAGAGCGCTCTCACTGCTCGAACTCGGTTCTTTGTTCTGTCGATAAGCCGAACCACGGAGCAGCCGGCTTTCGAAGTTGGACGCAAAGAAAATTGCCTCCACTGCGTTTCGATAAAGCACCGTCACCGGGAGTGAGCTGCACGGGATGTACAAAAACACCAGATGCTGCTGATTCGATGCCGTTTCTTCACCGGGGCTGTTGTGCTCGAGAAGTGCGGAAGTTTCGTCCAGCGCCGGCATCGCGTGGGAAGTGCACAATTATGCACTGAACGGGAAGTAAATTGCGACGCTTTTGTTGATGATACCCGGGGCAGCGGTGTGGAAGATAAAGATTTGAAGATGAGTGGTATTTGCTGGAAAGAGGAGGCATCCGGAGAATAAAGGATGCGTTTTTTTCTCACTAGCTCGCATAGGATTTTATATTGCATACTTTCAGGCGTTAGAGATATTTTCTGCATCATTAGGCGATACTTAAATTGGAAGACCATTTGAAGGTTGAATAAGGCTTGTATTATCCCGGTTTTTGTCAAAATTTTGGGGCTCATTTTTTAGTTTAAATCACTGAAAATTAAACTATTTAAGAATCAGCTATGCTCTTTCCTTCAACGATGTGATAAAAAGGTCTTATGGGTGTCATTTTTATGATCACCTTCAAAGTTCGGACTCCTTAATCGTTTCGTTCCAGTGCGAGAAACTATGTTCTGAAAGAAGTAAAACGGTAGTTAGGAAAACTATTCAAAAGGACAATAATGCGAACGGGTATTATACGTTGCTTTTGTGTCGGTATGGCTGGTAAAAGGATGTTCGTTCAGTTTTTTTTTTTGGTAGGGAGGCTCAGTTTATATTTCCTCTTTCCACCCGGATGCTGCCATAGACCCGGGAGAAGCTATTTTTTGTCGTTATTTGTAACAGAACGCGTTTTATTTGTAACGTCACAATTCATCTCTAGCCATTCGTGTGCGAGCGAATCGTTCGTGAAAGTTCAACCTGAGAGCGCCACATAATTTAAAGCGACTGGGCCCTGCAAAAGTTACCGAAAACACCGACCCCTACCGCCACTAGAGAGAAGGCAACGAAGTATCGTAACTCACCGAAATGTCAGCGAAAGAGTTACCCGGACGCAGTTAAAAGCGCAGAGAGACGGATGAAAAATGGCTGCAAGCAAACAGCTTCCTTGTGCCTGTTGGTTGGGCGGGAGGAAATGCGTCCATTTTGTCGGTGGGATGCCACAAATCTGGGAAGTGTGCTTATACCGATTCTAACCCAACTTTTTGTTTGCCACAGTTTTCCACGATCCTTCCGCTATGATGGAGCAGGGATCCAGCGAACGAAAAAGGAAAAGGAACATATCTACGGATATGCCCTTTCGGCTCCAAAAGAGCGATGCTTCCTGTGCTGAGCGAGGAAAGACAAGCCGCCGTCGGTAGGCAAAAAAGGGTTTGAATAAATCAGACCCCCACTGGCGCTCTCTAGGCCAGCATCGGGCGCGCGCTCACTTTATGGTGGCGTTTATTGCAAAAGATTATGAAAATGTGTTCCACTCCATTCCGCTTCCGCAACCCACGTCCAGAGCGAGGGGTTCGGGAAGTGAAGATTCCAATAGATGACCCTCCAAGCCTGGGTTGCGTTTTTTTGTCGGGGAAATTTATGAAGGAATGTGTGTGTTTAAGGATGAGGCCTGTCCCTACCGATTTTTGCATGATGGCGCATGGTCCCAGAGTTCGGAAGGCAAGGATTTGGTTATGATAATGCTGGTATGATCTGATTTTTTTTTCATTTTCTAACCTTTTGGCTGATTGTGATTTGATATTTGTTTGATGGCGGCTTCATAGATATTTCTTTGAAGGAGCTTTGAACACTCGTTTCTCTGCCAAATATTGGGCCTTAAGTTTTTGACATATGCAAAACAAATTCGAAGGAAACGAATTGAAACCCCAGACTTTCTTTCATCTCTGACAGCAAGAACCGCAGCGCATTTGTGAAGTTAAACACGAATTTAATTGAAATTCTCGAGCCGCCAAGTGCAAAAAGCGTGACCTCTTCCACGCTTACAGGCTGCAGCAGCTGCCCACGATCCCAGGTATCAATCATTGATGATCAACTTTGTGCATTACGCCCTTGACTTCCACACGCACACAGCAACAGAAACAAAAACCAGCAAACGGGAAAATAAACCAACGCTCCAATTCCAGCGAGCGTGCGACGGCAACTGGATAAACATTGGCTCGAATTTAATTACCATTTTCGTGAAGGTTTTTTGTTCACAATTTATTTTTCGAGGAAAACTGCGGGAAAATGGATGCGTGCAAAAAAAAGGAAACAATCGTTTCACGGAACATCAACACGGTGTCACGGTGTTCGATCGCATGTTGACGTTTGTGTGTGGGAAGTTGGTTATGAAAAATAGCGGTCAAGAGAGTTTTTTTCTGTATTCAGTTTGCTTCTCAAGCGTACGTTGGAGAATGTTATATTGGAACCGAGAGCTCTTTCTCCTGAATTGATTCAGGTCCTGAACGACATTTATCAACTGATTTATCAACCTGCACCCTTGCACGTGTTATAGCTTCATTATTTTATATAGATTTCGTTTCTCCCTGAGGAATACACAACTTTCCCCCGGGGCGGTTTCGATGGAAATATTAAAAAAGGCTCTGGGCCACCAACACATCACGTCGCACAATAAAAAAGTCAATCTTTTTTACCCGGGTGCGAGAAAAATAAATTCCTCACACACGTACCCAACCGCGACAAATGGTGGCCTTTCATTAGAGCCCTTGAAAATGAACCCTCCCTCGGTGTGAGGCCCGTAGGTTAAACCTATTGTCCCAGCGCGCGCGCGAGCGCGAACCAAATCCCGCGTCAAGCAAAACAGCTTAATCAGTGTCGCCACCACCGGCACAGCTTCCGCGTGGCACGCGTGTGGGTGCGTGTGGCCTATCCCACATGGGACCTCAATTAAGATCCGGCCCAACGTTCCAACGGCCAAACAAACACCCTGGGCTGGTCCAAGTGCCCGACGGTTGGAAAATGCCACCCAATTAGTGCTGTCGAAAATACCATTTTAATGAGGCTCCCAGGGGGGTGGCGCGAAGGACTTCGACCTGGATAGGGATAGAGGAAGCAAGCAACAAGAGCAGCGAAAAAAAAATCTCCGCAATGAAGTGCTGGAATACCTCACAACACAGCTGCACGATGCTGTTTGGGCAGTGAACCGTGTGCACGTGCCGTGGTGTGCATCATTAAGGTCTACGTTTTCCAAAAACACTCCATTTCTTGCACTACGCAAGGAGAGAAGCATTCATTTTTTGCAATTTATTATGTCAACACAAACATGCCGTCAAAAATCTGTATTGATTAGCAGCAGAACCTATCCAAAGTGGACGATTTTGTTTCCAATCTAATTAATGGAGAATTGTTTCAAGAGTCACTCAGAGAGCGCTCATTTTCTCCCAATTAGGAAAGAATCTCGCCCAAACGAGCCAAAGCTTCGAGCTGGCGATTTCGGTCCCGTGCCATAATTCTCGAGCGTCCAGGACGCGCAACGAGAAACTCGGCTCCCACGCTGCCGCTGGACGCGTCCGCCGAGCGGTGGTGTGGCGCAGAAGAATTGGCAATGATGAAACATTTGGCCTAGATCGACCGTCAGACACGGAACACGCGGAGGAAAGCGGATCATCGGATGGCTCAATATCCGGCATGGCGTTTCGCCCGAATTTCGGCTCTTCGTGCCGGCACCGAATGACGTCTAGGATGGGCAAATTATGTAAATTTGGAACAAACGCGGGGTTCAATATCGGCGAAGACGGAGGCCCGCGTCCGTACCGGAAACGACTAATCTTCTCGTTAGGATCGCATCGAACGCTGATGTGTTTGCGGCAGAGGGCTTAAGATTGCGCACGAAATTAAACGATGCCGTTTTTGTTGTTGTTGGTGCTCTTGTCTCCCAACCCACCACAAGCTGGGCAAGCGTAGCGATGAGCGTTGCTCCAGTAAAAACTCAACCATCCGGCTCGAAGTGCCAACAAAAAAGCGACGTATCTCTAATGATTGCTTCGTTAGTTTTTCATGCAACGACCATGTTTCGTTACATCCATTTAACTATCCGGCGCGATATAAAATTACGCCTTCAATTTTCGAAGACATCCCTTAAACCTATCGCATGGTAGGTTCGTGCTCGGAATTTTTCAGCGCCATCGAAATCTGCCGCACGAACATGCCCCGAAGTGACAACTCCTTTCACTTTTAGTCTGGAACGGTTTTTTTTGTTCGCCTCTCCTGCATGTCCGCATGTAGCGGGTTGTGGTTGAGTTAGTTGCCACAAGCGAAAGAACGAAGCGGGGCAAAAAATCACTATTCTTAACCAGGAAACGGGCCGTGTTGGTTCTTCAGGTTCTGCAGGGCCCCCGACATAACACTCATCATCAGCAGCTCGTGCGAGCTTTCGTGCCACGTGAAGACGTGATATCAAATTTCCATCCCGATCCCGGATAGAGACCTGGTTCTGGCTAACCTTTCCGTGTTCTGCGCGATTCGTGTGGCGGTGGAGAGAACAAGAAGCGATCCCCTAACCTCACTGGACGTCGACGTCGAAGTGGTCCGGCTATGAGTGTGCTGTGCGGTGTTGCATTCTTTTTTTTGCTGTACTCCTACCGCCCGATTGAAGGTGAAGTACGGAAAA
Organism: Anopheles cracens; assembly: GCA_002091845.1. Taxonomy (NCBI): domain Eukaryota; kingdom Metazoa; phylum Arthropoda; class Insecta; order Diptera; family Culicidae; genus Anopheles; species Anopheles cracens. The sequence continues at coordinate 58,136 of KZ072226.1, forward strand.
AGGTTGGACACAAAATAACTCCCTTCGTTATTGGAGCATTCGTCTGGGTGCGATACACGCCCGGACAGACCTTCCCTTCTAACCTGGTGCCGGGCAGCGGGCGTGACGTAGACTGTCGAAAATTGGCTGCCATTACAAGCAGGACATGCAGGTCCTGCTTTCGGGGTGCAGCAATGGCAAACAAAAAGATGAAAAAACGTTCACCGAGCGACATGTGGTAGCCTGCGGGGAGAAACTTGGCACGAAAACCATATGTTAAACACATCAAACACAGTTTTACAGTGAAGGTTTTTGCGCTCGCCACCTTCTCAACGCCCTCTCGTCGCACACACGGAGGCGACCGGTGTGGGTTCTATTGGGGGTTCTACCTTGTTCCATGGCGTGCCGCGTTAGGGGCATTAGCTTCGAATGGCTCTCGTTCCCGGACGGATACGGATCCGATGCGGGAAAGGGTATCACGCGTTACAACGTACGCGCACAAGTTGGCACAGGCACACACGCGCCGAACTTCCACCGGGAACATGAGGGGCTGAACTTTAATAACAAGGGTTATTGAGTTTTATTGCACCGCCGTTATGGCGCATGCACGTACCTAGTTTGGAGGCGTGTGGATGCCGGTTTTTTGTAAGTCTCCTACCCATCGCTATCTATTTTATGGTACGGTGCCCAAACGTCACCAGCGCTGACCTCATCGGTTGATGACAATTGACACATGTTGGCTTTTAACCAACGGAGGATAGGCGAAAAAAACCTCCCCAGAGGTGACATAACGCTCCGTTGGAGGAGAAAAAAAACTCCAGCACTCATGCATTATGCTAAATAGCATAAATAATTGTACACTTAACCGAATCGCATCAAAAAGCCATAAAATGTCACACGCATTTCGGAGATAAGCGCTTGTGCCCACCTCGAAGCTGCTAGCTGCTGAGCCCTGCCTATGCTTTGGTGGAGGTGGTGTTTTGGAGAACCCGAGCTCTCGTTGATCGATATGCATGCCAGCGGTGGTGCGGTTTGGAATATATTTATGGTAATTTCTACCTTCCATCGGCTCCCAGGCAGAAGGGTTTATCGCGAGGGTCACGGAGTGATGGATTTGTGATGGAAAAAATCAAATGGCTGTCTGTGTTCAATACTCACAGCCATTTGCGACATTCAAGTTGGGTTGGGATGTTTTTTTTTTTAACGTTTAATGAAATAAAAGTCAATTGTTTTATTTCTGTACTGTTCATTTATTGCGTAATAAGAAAAACAACGCAGTTGCTGAACTTTCTTCCAAATATTAAAGATTTATGGCATTGGCAACGCCGCCATTCTTTATTATATTTAACGCTAAAGTCGACTTATCGGTGATGCCACGCCTCACCCGTCACATACAGCTGCGTCCGACAGGCAGCCCGCTGGAATTATGATGATTTCTATCTCCTCCGTCTCGTTTGTATTTCATTTCCTACGTTTAGTGTTTTTTTGCCAAGCATTTTCTAAGCACAGACACATGACAAGCGCACCCTCACCGACGACGAAGGTGGCGGCGACGTGTGCGTAACAATTCGCACGACATCTGATTAAATATTGTCAAATTTTTAGATTGACGTGCTACACGGCAGCGTACTCAAAAATTCTGCTAAAGCTGTCGCGATTCGCGGCGCGTAAAAGTGGGTCGGATCTTCTCTTTTCGTCTACGTCCTTCTTTCTGTATCTTTTTTTCGAAAGGGAAAGTACTGCGAAGTACTGGCGAGGTTCATTCGAACACGTCAGTCACGTTGCGGAAGAAACGTTGTGAGGGATAAAGTACGATAACAACAACAAAAAAAAATGCGGAGATACGCCTTGTTTGAAGTGTGTTGCGAATTTCATATTCGTCATTTGTCCCAGAGAACCGTTCGGATGTACAAGTTTCTATTTTTTCTGGGAAAAAAACCCTTCAAAATTGCTGAGGACTTCGAAACTCCAAGCGACAATGTGTCATATTCGCCAATTTCGGAAGAGGATTGTACTTTTCGTGGATTATGCAAAAAAACCCTGCTCCGATCTCTACCCAATATATCGTAAGCCGATTAGGAACGCAACTCTTTGGGACAAGCTCCAGGAAAACGAAGTTTTGCGTGCTGCTACTCGCATCCAATACGTGCAGGAAGTGAGGAAGTCAACAACAAGCTTACAATACGTTTCATTTGGGCAAAGATGAGATTAAAACTTTGCTAGGGAACGTCCAACAAGCGAACCGGAGGTTTTTTTTTTTCTGTCGGAAAAAGTTCCAATCGTGCGCTCCAAGCAATGTCTCGATAGTGCCTGAGGCCCACAATGCCTGGTGGAATGGATTTCTTTGCCCGTAGTCAACCGGAAGGATTTTGTTGGGCTTAAATCTGTTTCGTCCTCTCCAATCATCAGATAAAGCTCGCCCTAATCTCATCCGTCCTCTTCGAAGTCTGTTCAAACGATTCTCCGGGCGGGGAAGCGCGATATTGATTGCCACAAATCCCCTCACGTCCTCGAGGGAGTAACTCTCTGCAGTTCGACCATTGTGGTCCGTAGCACATGAGCTTTTCCCAGTTTTAGGGGAACCAATGCTCCGGAATTTCAGAACTCAATCAGGAGAAGAACTTCCCATAAGCGTCCGTGTGTCTGGATGCGCAAGATAGAACGGCCGTAATTTGATTATCAACTGTTAATCTATCACGTGCAGCAATAATCACTATCGGAATCTCTCCATCTGGGCTCATCTGGGGAGGCGTGCGTGCGGTGATTGCAGATGGTACGTGTTCAATTGAAGGCACTTTGAATTCCAACAGCAATGAGGGAAATAACTCCAAATGCGTCTGGACATGGCGGTTGCTGGGGCAGGCAAAGTAGGTGGGAAATAATAAAAACAGCTGGTGACCGGGCGGCTTTTCATTGCCAACAATGGCACCGGAATCCCGTATTTGAATGCCATAAAAGCGGGCATCTAAGACGGATGAGTCCGGCCTACCTCCACCCGGGTTAATACCCTTCGGGGTTTGATCGATCGATTGATTCAAGTTCAATGAAACTGCTGGGCTGCTGTTGTGGAGCCTCTGGGCCTACACCGCTTCCTCATCATTGGAAGGTACCGAATCCGAAGTGGAATACGATTAGCATTAAAAGCGTTTGGGCCTGGATTTGGGCGATTGCGTATTCTGGACGTCGGGTGGAGCACACCAGCTGCGCACTGGCAACCTCCAGACCCTGGTCTGATCCTGGCGAGTTATCTGACATCTGGACCAGTTCGAACTCGGAATGGTTTTTAGCGATGC
>KZ072226.1:75350-91659 GCA_002091845.1 Anopheles cracens
TCGATGTTGGTGGAGAAGTTTTTCCGCCGCTTCCGAGAGTGTGCCGGAAAATTGTCACCACCACCCACCCTCATCCTGTGTCATACTGGGGCGTAAAAAGGCAAAAACATTCGCCACCAAACCAAAATGGCTCGCTGTTGCTGGTGACGCTGGTGACGAACGAGCAGCAGCGTGAAGTTCGGCACTTCTGTATCTGACGCCACCACCTGGAGTGCCCATTAAGTTCGTTTTCTTGCCGGCTTTGATCGGTCGTTTGCCTCTTTTGTGGCACAATCGAAGCCTGGGACAGGATTACGGAGGCAAGGCATTCTTTTCTTGTTCGTTGGTTTCTGAGAAGTTCTTCATGAGCCTGGCGCGTTGAATGTGTCGATTTCCACGTTATTGTTCGTTCAATCTACTGGTGTGCTGTTCAATGAGGAGACCCGATTTCAATTGTGTTCGTTTTGTTCCATTGAATGATTGTTCGATTAGAGTTTTGTCTTGCAATTATTAATGATATCTCATCAAATTCTCAGAGGTTTTTCATCATTTGCTTCGAGATTATATTTTATTTCTTTTGTTTATTTTTTCTAGTTTAGATCTTTTAATTTAAATTGTTTTATAAACCCCCAACAAACATTTAACTTCTCTATTGTTATGTTTTCACCCCCCTTTTATTCATGTTTTATCAAGTAACAGTCTTATCAAGTAAGTCTTTTTAATCTCTAAAACATCTTCAACGAAGTGAAGGAACATATTTTCTACGGACGGACAATTCTTAGCAAAAACAAACTCATCTCAGGCCACCCACGCAGCCTCTTTTTTTTCTCGGAGCTAAGTAGTCCATTTCCATTACGTATAAATTATGCAACGGAGTGGAGGCGAGCTGAGTGTTGGTTCTGCACTGCGCCAATACAGCTGCCGGGCAAGCTGTGCAGCGTGCGAGGAGCCTTCAACATCCTGCCAAGGTCAGGTGCGTGGTATGCAAAAGCATGAGCAGCGCGCCTGTCCTGTGTACGTTCGTTATGTTCCTGGAATGCCTAAATTTCGGTTGTTTTCTCAGAAGGCGTTCTGTTTGAAGAACACGAGTCCAAATACACTCACACACACTCCGGGGTACGTCTGACCCGAGCAGAGTCTGCCATCGCAGACGGGACGCCCGGTTTGTTCTCCCGATTCGGCTGAATTTGTCGCTGTCAAACGCAACGCCATCTGCTCGGTTTCAGCCTGGACGGATTCGTACGACACGTGCCACGTGCGTTGATTAAAAATGATTTGTTTATTTATTATTTTTATGATCGTTAGTGCGCTGTGTGCTCCACTAATGCAAGTCGAGACAATTTCTCGAAGTGTCTTCAAAGGAACGAAACGACGGACAGAGGAGCAGAGCGGAGAACACCGAGCGTCTCATTTACGGTTTGCATGCCATCTGACATGCACACATGCACATGACTTTGAAATGATACCGCCCGAATGCACCCCCCTCTGGATGTCATGGAATTAATTAACTAGCCACCCGCTTTTTTTTTCCTCTTCGAGTGGGACCCTTCATCGTTGTGGTCACTGCGAGATTTATGAGTTTTTCAGCCAATTATCATAATTACCTCTTCAAATCGCATAAAATGGCCTCTAACGTCATGTCTTTTTCTCTCTCGTTTCAGGTACGTGCCCATGTTTCGAGTAGCGCACTTCGAACGCACTTAAGCTCACAATTGGTAAGCAAACATGGTTCGTTTGCATCTCAATTAGAGAAAGCACCATGCAAGCACCGTGCGTGCATGCAGGCACCATGGCCGCATCGTTGTAAACAATGCGCTCGCTTTGTTTTGTCTTGTGTCATTTCCGAAGGGAACGGTTTCGGTTTCTTTGGCCTTCAGGTCATTCCAGCTCCGCAGGGCTTTGTGGCTGCCACCAGATGGAGGCAGACGCTGCTCAAGACGGCTCATTGTTAATGTCAACAGAGCGCTACGAATGGCACATTTGGTGGTTGGGGCAGTCGCGTTAGTAGTACTCAAAAAAATCTTGTTTTTTGAGAAAATGTTGAAAAAATTGGTTAATTATTTTGACTTATAGATTATTTTTAAGCTTATTTGAGTATTTACCAAACTTAAAAATGATTTCAATATTTTATTTCAATTTATATTATTAATACGATGTCGATGCCAAGTGTGCTGGATCAAATTGTAATCGTTTCTTGTAACGATGCTCCTCATTTACACTTCTTTGAGTAATGTGACTCATAACCGTTTGCAGAACTTTCCTTCGCCCCCACGCTGCACGTTAATTCGATAAACAAATCATGTAAACGACTCCTTGTGACGCTCTGTTCGTTACTGCAAAGATGCTTCCAACCGCGCCAACCACAATCGGCTCATTACAGTAAACAACACTGCGAAAGCGCGCATCACTTCCCGCCAGATGGATGCAAAAAGAAACGAAAAGAAAGAACCTTTCCTTTATGAGTGTAATTTGCAACCGATGATGTGTCTGCCGCATCGGTTCACAGGAAACCCGGCTGCCACGGATGATTGAGTTTCGCAGCGGAACCACCGCGTGCGTGGTTTAACGAACTTCAGCAACCGAAGAAGATCATTTTTCTCGCGGCTGCATCTTGTGTGCATGTGTCGCGCGCGCACGCACGCACGCACAGCGACCACAAAGCATGAGAAATGGTGGTCGTTTTGTGTACGCGGAATGCAACTTCTGCATGCGATGCACCGGGGAATGCAAGTCGAGACAATTTCTCGAAGTGTCTTCAAAGGAACGAAACGACGGACAGAGGAGCAGAGCGGAGAACACCGAGCGTCTCATTTACGGTTTGCATGCCATCTGACATGCACACATGCACATGACTTTGAAATGATACCGCCCGAATGCACCCCCCTCTGGATGTCATGGAATTAATTAACTAGCCACCCGCTTTTTTTTTCCTCTTCGAGTGGGACCCTTCATCGTTGTGGTCACTGCGAGATTTATGAGTTTTTCAGCCAATTATCATAATTGGTGCCAGAAACTGCACCGAGTGACGAATCTCATGGTGTTGGTGCCAGGCTGCCGCGCTTGCCCAAATATTGGTCTACCAGCACTGGTGAAAAATCAGTGAAAATTTCGGTCTCCTTTTTGTACCGCGTGCCACGCGTCCATCTTATCCGAAGGGCACGGTTTGAATGTTTATAATAACCCCGGTGTCGGCGCTCGATGTTTACACCGTGCAGCGGGCGAGCGTGCAAACAACGCTTCATCCCAGCTCACCTGCACTCAACGACCTTGATGGCGTGGCGCGGTGTGTGATGCGTTTCATCATAAAAGTCCCACCGGGACCCCCGCGCAAATGAACTGTTAATTGAATGGTGAAGTGCGATCGTTTCATTACGACAATCGACGCACCACACACACCCATTCGGGTTGTTGGGTCGACGGTCAGCATAATAGCTATTTGACACCCGGTGCTGCTTCGGCGTAATGACGCGGGGGGACATAGTTCCGAACCGTTCCGTTTAGCTGGAGAGAGCCTAAAATTAGACATTGTATGGTTACACAGTGGCCGCTGGTGTCATTTGCGCGCGGAAGTTTGAAACAATGTTGCTCGTAAAACGTTTCATGCACCGAATGTGTCCATTTGCAGCGTGCGCTAAAGTATTCATAAACATAGTATTTCGATTGGTGCGAAACAATTAACAACGTAATATTTGAATTTGTGGTGTTTGTTTTGTTCTCTTTATTTTAATAATAAACTGAAGTATGGAATTTAACAGAAAATCGATAATATTATTAATTTGCATTCCCAGAGATACAGCAGGTGAACTTTTTTGGAAGCAAACATCAGTTTAAAATAGTCGTAAAAGTAAAAAAATATATGAAATAACTTACTTACATTGCAAAGTTTTATGCAAATGTTAAAAGCAAACCTTGTTTTGAATAACAATACAAAATAATACAAACATTCAAAACATCAAGAGTTATTACGAAATGAACAATGTAACAAATTGTTTTAGCATCAGACTAAAGGTTTGAAAAGACGTAGTAACAAACACAAAACAAATTAATGTCATCTAAAATCTAAGTAATATAAACAAAACAAAAATAACAATAATAACATAAACATATAATAACTAAGAATAAACATTGCAATCCACAAATGAATATACAATATTTAAAAAACAAAACAAAATAGAACAGAAAACATTAAATCCTAAAAGAAATCTGTTTCAAATATTATGTTCAATATAACTAAGAATAAATTAGCATCGCAATCTACAAATGAATAAACAATTAAAAAAAAACAAAATAAAACAGAAAACCTTAAAACCTAAACGAAACCTGTTTCAAAAATGATGTTCATCATGGTTCATCATGGATGAATATGTTTGTTTTGCAAATCGTGTTCGTAAAATTGAGTCAATTCATTTGTTTGAAACAAACTTAACCCCAGCCGTAGTCAAGCAAAAGATGTACAAACATGATACTCTTGAAGGATGCGGTAACAATCGCGATTCAAACATTAAACCCAACCGACTTTTTCGCACGACTTCATATCCTCGCTGCTCCAACCTTCTCCGGTCCCGAGCAACCCGGTGTAATGCAATGCCATCAAAGGCAGGAAGGCAGCGAAAGTTTTGCTTCCCGTCTCTTTGCTCAGCTTCCCACACGCGACGCACGGACAGGTTCGTCAGTGGCGGCGTACACTCTTTTTGCGCACAGGAACGCAAAAAACATTCGCCTGCCTCACGTAACAATCAGTTCCATTCATTATCGGGCGATGGTAGCATTACGTGTGTGTGTGTGTGTTTGCTTGTTTGTGCATATCGTCGGTTGATGCCGCTGCAGTTCGTTTCTGCTGCGATGCGCAATAAGCGAACTCGGCGCACGGCAGAACCACCAACATTACCAGAATGATGAAAATCGAGGAAACCTTCACCAGAACAGCACGAGAATAGCACCAGAACCAGAGCGCAGAGCGACGGAGACTCCGTCGGTTTGTTTACGGCGGTAATTAAAACATTTATCCTTGTGTCTGCGTGTATGTGTGTTTGTTGCGAAAACAAAACTTTCGCCCCGGGGAGAGCCGCATCGGGTGAGCTCAAGTGGAAACATATGTTTTGCACTGCTTTTCTCTCGTGTGGGTTGGAGGGTGGCGAAAACTGAGAACACGGGGTCGGTATTATGTTGCGGTTTGTTGCGAAGCCACGGGTACCGCCCGAAGACGAATGCGTCAGTTCACACAGGCAAAACCAGGCGACATGTAAGGACCTCTGGGTGGTGGACGACCATCATCGAAATAAAAAAAAAACAAACGTACCTGACGGGCGGAAACCGACGGAGCGGGTTCCGGTGTGCGGAAATGATGGGAAACTGTTTCTGTTCCATTAACCCATATTTGTCTACGTCGTTGGGCGAGGCAACGATGGATGGATGTGTCCGTCGCATGGTGGCTTTCATTAGCTCAACTTTGAAATCGCATTTAATTGTAGTTTTATAGTTTCGAGCCATAAAATAAACTCTCGTTTTGATGATGGTTCCTGAGAGGAATGAGAGACGAAGTTTGCAATGAAATTAGGTTTTAAAGTAATTGAAAACGATCAACATGTTTAGTGCTCAGTTTATATACGCACGCTCAGTTGCATTTAGGTCGGAGGATTATGGCACATTTACTACTAAAGTTGGGTGCATTAAAAGGTTCTTGTAGATAGCTACTCATGAAGAAATCACTCCATAAAGTAACCCAAAAAATCCATACTATTTTTAAGTTCTATTTAAATTGAGATTGATTTTGTTTCCTTTTTAAATTGAGATATAGAATTGAGATGTTTGGAGTGAATTAAGATGAATTGAGATATAGATATATGCATTATTAGAAATACTATTGACAATAGGTTACCAATAATTAAAATACTCTTGATACAGTTTTCCTTATTTTGTATATATCTATTAAGCATTTGTTTTTATGCAGAACTACCTCCTTCAAGCTGTTTCCCACACCAAACCCGACACTTGTTGTGTCGACCCTCTTAAAACCAATTTGGCCGTCATTAGTGCCGTGTTTACACGTCTGCCAAAGGTCCTTTTTTCCTGTGAAATCAATCCTACCGATCGAAACCGAAACTACAACACCGCGTTGGGTTATGTAAACAGAAAAAAGCACCCTGCAAGAACCTAAAAGCCCGCCATATTATGTTGCAGCAGCGTTGCCCGTGTTAAGGGGTTTCCCTGGAATGGAAAAACAAATTTTCGCTGGAATGCATCCACTTGCATGGACGACGGAGCCTCAGGAAGCGCTGGATCGATGCCAGAATCATTTAGCTAATGGTCGCTTGTACGCTCGCCTGGCTGGCAAACGATAGTGTGTGTGTGAAGAGAGAGAGAAAGAGAGAAAAATGGGATGAGTAAAAGAGAAAAATAAATTAAAATGTTTTAACCTAGTCCAAATATCGAATAAAAAGATTTTCAAGTAATACTTAAATGATTTTCCCACAACATGTCGATACTGCTTTTTGTAAACTTTTTTCCAACGTGAAATGGTCCTCCGTAAACGCTATAAAGCTATCTTCAATCTTGCTCTAAAAGCCACCGCAAAGCTTACGCGTACCTATCTCTCTTCAGGCAGCAAGCGAGAATGAATCTGCCACGATAAAAGCGGACGCACCTGCAACCGTTCCCTGGGCGGAGAAACACTCTCATGCCGCATGGTGAACCCAGTGTGTGGTAAGCTGATCCGGTGAGGTAGTCGCATGCAAAGCAAGGATCAAACGGAAAGCAGGGATGAGCGCGCGCGGGTATGTTTATCCTCCAGGCCAGGGGTATTATTATCTCATTTATTTTCCTTTAGCTCCTTGTCATCCGATATCCTGCCGATAGCCCCGAAGGCGTAGCGTCAGGAGTCGCCTTCGGGATGCCCTCTGGCTATTGGCTTTTGCGGATACGACGTAAGCATCTTGTTTCTAAACAGTGTGCGCTTCCGAGCTTACTTGTTCGGTTGTGCTCGCTGAGATTTCCGTCAGTTGTTCTGGATGCTCTGGGATGGGGCAAAAAGAAGGCACCACCGTTCCACTCCGGGATGCAGCTCGCATCCAGAACCAGTCAACGTGAACACTTACATGGCCGGATTACATGCAACCATTGGCAACACTCCCATCCTCCGGTCTTCGGTCTTCGGGATCCTAAAATAATAAAACCAGAACTTCGGACCAGATAAGGCGAGATGCTTGAGCGTGATAGGAGTGTAATAAAAATAAGTATCTCGTTACACACCCACACACACATACACACGCCAAGTATAAACAGAAGCAGCAGCACTTGCACAAACAATGCGCAATGTTGTGCTGCTAGAATAGAAGATCTGTCCACCGCCGGAAGCGACATTCGGGGCTCGTCTTGTGTCGCTCCTTTATCGACACCGAGCTTCCGTGCGGGCGCAAACTAATCTTCACGACACTCTGCTCGCCGAGAGCACAATGTTTTATGGGCTTTTAACTATTGTTACGATGTTGCCGATGTGTAGTTTGCATAGTTCCCTGGCCAGCAGCCGGCGGTGACTTCCGTACATGGTGTGATGCAATCGTCATGTCGTGTAAGAACATTGATCCGAATCGTATAAAAGCGATCGATCGTCTTCAACAGCAAACGACGTGGGCATGTTTTATGGGATAATGGACTTGTTTTTTTGTTTCGTTTGAACACAGACGAGCATGTCTTTTAGCGTGTTTTCTTTGTCTGTTTTACTGTACGCTGCTTTAATGGCCTTTCTTTGTTGGTCTGCTATGATTGTGATTAGCTTAAATGTATTGTCATAAGTGTTTTTTTGTTTCTGAAATGATATTATTAGTTACATCTAAATGTTATATGTTCGAAACGATAAATAATGAATTTTAATAATTTTTTTGTTATAGAGCAGATTTTATTATATTGTGTTTTACAACTTAAAATTCGCTTTGTATTGACATTTTTAAATTAAGTATGCTTCTCTAAGTCAAATTAAACAACCTTTTGAACGAGTAAGCGTTAATAATTTAATGCGTTAATAATTTAAGAAGCCATAACAAATTAAAAACATTAAACTTTAAATGTTGCAATTCTTCACCTACATTACCTAATGAAACTATTTTTAATTCCCCTGCATAACTTTCCGCACGCTACACTCAGAACGCTACAGAGACCTTGCGATGCTCTCGACCGTCATATGCACCATCAGCGCTAAATGCACCGCCACGCTTCCCGGCCTGCGCTGCGGGATGTGCAATTTGATTCTTTCAAGTGGAAAACTCTATTCCCAATTAAGTTGATTAACACATTTTTCACTCGTTCGCTCGTGGTGCTGTTTTGTCGAGTAGTTGTTTTTTTTCTCCAGTCACTCACCCTAGTGCGCCATTTCCGGACGGTGAGCGCTAATGCGGTGCAGGTGATTCTGCCTAGCCTTTCAATTAAAAGCGTCCCCACCGTGCGCGGTACGCAGCTGATCGGGTGCAATACCATTTCCCGTGCGCCGTCGCCTTTGTGGAGTGGTTAGAATGCACTAGAAACTGCTCTCGGTACGGTCGCTTTCAGCGCGATGAAGTAACGACGCGCTCGCAGCAGTCTTTGATGCCGATGATGCAGGGAGACGAACGGATCGTGGTAAAATAATTGCCCGCAAGACAGAGTAATGATTGGCTTATGGTGGTAATTATGGGTAAAAGTGGTGCCTCAACCGATGGATGGCGAAAAAAAGTGTGCCGCAATGTACGCGCGTATCAATTATTGCAACAAACTTGTGTGGTTTTGCGTGGAGCCGGTGCGTTGGAGCCCACGTTGCGTCGTCATAAGGTTGGAATCGAACGTGATCGCGAGAGAGATGGCTTATAGCGTGATCGGTAATGGTCGAGATTGGCACACCGCAGGTAGGGTATCGAAATCTCAATCAAGAAACGAATCAGTAAAAGTTTTTCGGAGGGAATTTATACCATTCTATGACAATTATGAAGCAGTACAATGAAAAGAGAGAGAGAGAGAGAGAGAGAAAGAGAGAAAAATGGGATGAGTAAAAGAGAAAAATAAATTAAAATGTTTTAACCTAGTCCAAATATCGAATAAAAAGATTTTCAAGTAATACTTAAATGATTTTCCCACAACATGTCGATACTGCTTTTTGTAAACTTTTTTCCAACGTGAAATGGTCCTCCGTAAACGCTATAAAGCTATCTTCAATCTTGCTCTAAAAGCCACCGCAAAGCTTACGCGTACCTATCTCTCTTCAGGCAGCAAGCGAGAATGAATCTGCCACGATAAAAGCGGACGCACCTGCAACCGTTCCCTGGGCGGAGAAACACTCTCATGCCGCATGGTGAACCCAGTTCCAGCTGGACATAATGGCGACAGCAGATTCCCCGTTCCGGCATGCCAGCGCTTCGGGTTGCGTTTGCCAGTTTTGCATCGCGCCCGGCAGTTACCAACCGGTGACGGTTTTATGGGCTATCCTTCCATCGCTTCCATGCCCAAGATGGATGTATTAGCGCAAAAACGGCGTTATTTGCATGCCATCTACAACTGTGCGTGTTCCGCTGCGCTGGAGTCCCCCGCAAGGATTACCGATCTTTCCGGGTGCTTCCGGTGGGAATGTAAAATTCTGATTCATCGCTACACCGGAGCCTTCGCCAGCGGAGTCGCTCGGACGGTAGTCACGAAATTTGTGTCAGCACGCGCGGTTTTCGAGCTGGGCCTTCTGGATGGGTTTCCCGGACATCCGGCCGAGGTTATCGGGGACGGTCTGCGCTCCAGATGCTGCAGCGCAACCGGACCCGCGATGCCTTTGTCGCGAGCCTCTGTCGTGCGGTTGGATCACTTTACATTCAAGCTCCGGCATCTGCTACAAGGGGGACCTACGAAAAAAGCCATAACAAATTAAAAACATTAAACTTTAAATGTTGCAATTCTTCACCTACATTACCTAATGAAACTATTTTTAATTCCCCTGCATAACTTTCCGCACGCTACACTCAGAACGCTACAGAGACCTTGCGATGCTCTCGACCGTCATATGCACCATCAGCGCTAAATGCACCGCCACGCTTCCCGGCCTGCGCTGCGGGATGTGCAATTTGATTCTTTCAAGTGGAAAACTCTATTCCCAATTAAGTTGATTAACACATTTTTCACTCGTTCGCTCGTGGTGCTGTTTTGTCGAGTAGTTGTTTTTTTTCTCCAGTCACTCACCCTAGTGCGCCATTTCCGGACGGTGAGCGCTAATGCGGTGCAGGTGATTCTGCCTAGCCTTTCAATTAAAAGCGTCCCCACCGTGCGCGGTACGCAGCTGATCGGGTGCAATACCATTTCCCGTGCGCCGTCGCCTTTGTGGAGTGGTTAGAATGCACTAGAAACTGCTCTCGGTACGGTCGCTTTCAGCGCGATGAAGTAACGACGCGCTCGCAGCAGTCTTTGATGCCGATGATGCAGGGAGACGAACGGATCGTGGTAAAATAATTGCCCGCAAGACAGAGTAATGATTGGCTTATGGTGGTAATTATGGGTAAAAGTGGTGCCTCAACCGATGGATGGCGAAAAAAAGTGTGCCGCAATGTACGCGCGTATCAATTATTGCAACAAACTTGTGTGGTTTTGCGTGGAGCCGGTGCGTTGGAGCCCACGTTGCGTCGTCATAAGGTTGGAATCGAACGTGATCGCGAGAGAGATGGCTTATAGCGTGATCGGTAATGGTCGAGATTGGCACACCGCAGGTAGGGTATCGAAATCTCAATCAAGAAACGAATCAGTAAAAGTTTTTCGGAGGGAATTTATACCATTCTATGACAATTATGAAGCAGTACAATGAAAAGAGAGAGAGAGAGAGAGAGAGAAAGAGAGAAAAATGGGATGAGTAAAAGAGAAAAATAAATTAAAATGTTTTAACCTAGTCCAAATATCGAATAAAAAGATATAAACAGAAGCAGCAGCACTTGCACAAACAATGCGCAATGTTGTGCTGCTAGAATAGAAGATCTGTCCACCGCCGGAAGCGACATTCGGGGCTCGTCTTGTGTCGCTCCTTTATCGACACCGAGCTTCCGTGCGGGCGCAAACTAATCTTCACGACACTCTGCTCGCCGAGAGCACAATGTTTTATGGGCTTTTAACTATTGTTACGATGTTGCCGATGTGTAGTTTGCATAGTTCCCTGGCCAGCAGCCGGCGGTGACTTCCGTACATGGTGTGATGCAATCGTCATGTCGTGTAAGAACATTGATCCGAATCGTATAAAAGCGATCGATCGTCTTCAACAGCAAACGACGTGGGCATGTTTTATGGGATAATGGACTTGTTTTTTTGTTTCGTTTGAACACAGACGAGCATGTCTTTTAGCGTGTTTTCTTTGTCTGTTTTACTGTACGCTGCTTTAATGGCCTTTCTTTGTTGGTCTGCTATGATTGTGATTAGCTTAAATGTATTGTCATAAGTGTTTTTTTGTTTCTGAAATGATATTATTAGTTACATCTAAATGTTATATGTTCGAAACGATAAATAATGAATTTTAATAATTTTTTTGTTATAGAGCAGATTTTATTATATTGTGTTTTACAACTTAAAATTCGCTTTGTATTGACATTTTTAAATTAAGTATGCTTCTCTAAGTCAAATTAAACAACCTTTTGAACGAGTAAGCGTTAATAATTTAATGCGTTAATAATTTAAGAAGCCATAACAAATTAAAAACATTAAACTTTAAATGTTGCAATTCTTCACCTACATTACCTAATGAAACTATTTTTAATTCCCCTGCATAACTTTCCGCACGCTACACTCAGAACGCTACAGAGACCTTGCGATGCTCTCGACCGTCATATGCACCATCAGCGCTAAATGCACCGCCACGCTTCCCGGCCTGCGCTGCGGGATGTGCAATTTGATTCTTTCAAGTGGAAAACTCTATTCCCAATTAAGTTGATTAACACATTTTTCACTCGTTCGCTCGTGGTGCTGTTTTGTCGAGTAGTTGTTTTTTTTACCTTTAGCTCCTTGTCATCCGATATCCTGCCGATAGCCCCGAAGGCGTAGCGTCAGGAGTCGCCTTCGGGATGCCCTCTGGTTATTGGCTTTTGCGGATACGACGTAAGCATCTTGTTTCTAAACAGTGTGCGCTTCCGAGCTTACTTGTTCGGTTGTGCTCGCTGAGATTTCCGTCAGTTGTTCTGGATGCTCTGGGATGGGGCAAAAAGAAGGCACCACCGTTCCGCTCCGGGATGCAGCTCGCATCCAGAGCCAGTCAACGTGAACACTTACATGGCCGGATTACATGCAACCATTGGCAACACTCCCATCCTCCGGTCTTCGGTCTTCGGGATCCTAAAATAATAAAACCAGAACTTCGGACCAGATAAGGCGAGATGCTTGAGCGTGATAGGAGTGTAATAAAAATAAGTATCTCGTTACACACCCACACACACCCACACATACACACGCCAAGCATAAACAGAAGCAGCAGCACTTGCACAAACAATGCGCAATGTTGTGCTGCTAGAATAGAAGATCTGTCCACCGCCGGAAGCGACATTCGGGGCTCGTCTTGTGTCGCTCCTTTAGAATCTGCCACGATAAAAGCGGACGCACCTGCAACCGTTCCCTGGGCGGAGAAACACTCTCATGCCGCATGGTGAACCCAGCTCCAGCTGGACATAATGGCGACAGCAGATTCCCCGTTCCGGCATGCCATCGCTTCGGGTTGCGCTTGCCAGTTTTGCATCGCGCCCGGCAGTTACCAACCGGTGACGGTTTTATGGGCTATCCTTCCATCGCTTCCATGCCCAAGATGGATGTATTAGCGCAAAAACGGCGTTATTTGCATGCCATCTACAACTGTGCGTGTTCCGCTGCGCTGGAGTCCCCCGCAAGGATTACCGATCTTTCCGGGTGCTTCCGGTGGGAATGTAAAATTCTGATTCATCGCTACACCGGAGCCTTCGCCAGCGGAGTCGCTCGGACGGTAGTCACGAAATTTGTGTCAGCACGCGCGGTTTTCGAGCTGGGCCTTCTGGATGGGTTTCGCCCCGCGATCCCGGACATCCGGCCGAGGTTATCGGGGACGGTCTGCGCTCCAGATGCTGCAGCGCAACCGGACCCGCGAAGCCTTTGTCGCGAGCCTCTGTCGTGCGGTTGGATCACTTTACATTCAGGCTCCGGCATCTGCTACAAGAGGGGTCTACGAAAAACCAAACCTCGAGGTTTGTCACGCTGAGGTTGACGGTTGTCCCTCTGGTCGATGGGGAGTTTGGAAGGTGGCACTGAAGCCGGCGCGCATCATTAGCATAACGGCAGCGGAACCTCTTCCAAGGGCCAGATGGTTCTAGTCGCTCGCTGTGTTGTTGCTCGGGAGAGGCATGAATTTCAATTTTCCCAAAACCGCGCCAAACCGACCGGCGAGCGGCTGCTGCGCCGCGGTCGACGAGAACATGAAAGCCGCGTCCGCGAGTGCAGCCTCAAAGCGCTGTGCTTCAGTGATTTTCCGGCGCGCCTTGCTGACGGTGCAATCGGTGGAGACTCGGTGTATATCGCGGCATGTAAAGAAAATCGCATTCTATAGGGAAAAAAGTCGAGCTTGAAGCGTAACAACCGACGACTTTATTTAGAACGCATACGAGGGCGTGACAAAGGCTCGTTATACAGCTGCCGCCCGTTACACACATACACACATGCGCACACGGTGTGACAGATGATTTTTCCGTGTCCCGGGCGCTGCAATCGCAAGGAGGGAGGCCCGGCGCGTTAAATTAGTTTAATCACGTCTCGCACATCCACGGGTTGCGCGGGTCGTCAAAAATAAAGGATAATTTAATTTCGACCGAAAGACCGACATTTGGATGGTTGTGTGGACCACCCCACCCTCATGGGAACGAATGGTCCGTGAGCGAACTGCAAACGACCACCAAAGGAGCAGCGAGGAGCCGCGGGTACTCGTTGTAATGGGTTTCAATTATGTTTTAAAATAACAGTAATTTATTCTAATGGGTTATTGATTAGCAGTCCGGCCAGATGTTCGGTGTGGGGTTCCGTGAGTGGTAAAAGTGGAAAATTGTCCCGTGGGCAATGAGGAAAATGAGAGTAAAATCAGGTTGGGTAACTATGGTGAAGTTTGTTTTGTGGAAAATATAAAAAAGTAATTTGAATAACTGTCTGAACGATTTTTTCATATTTCTATCCATTTCTTAGTTCTTCAGTTCTTTAATGTATTTGAATTTGTTTTTTTTTTATGTTTTAATAATAAATAACAATCTTATTTGAATATATTTTTTTGCTATTGACTCTTAGTGCATCATGTCTCATGAGTCCCACCACTCTATTTTGTAACATATTGTTTCACCAGTACCAGTACCAACACTCATATCTTAGTGCAAAAACCACGTGCAAATATTCTGGAACACTATATTAAATCATCGTCATAATAAGTTGCCAACTAGCGCTTTACGATATAGTAAACTATCAGCTAGACAGCCCCACATTAGCTTGTTACACTCTAATCTGCATCCTTAACGACCGCACCATACATTCGATTTACGAACAGCTACTCTAATGGTCTGGAAAAGTGAGCGCATTTTCGAAACTCCACCGCAGCAATAGGGTGGTAAACTGACAGGACGCTGCCCGAAGATGTGGCTCCTACCAGCACCAACCTCACCACCACATCTCGATTAGGCGGCCACTCTCTAATGCATCATCATCATCATAATTAGAAAATCGACCAGGGTGACAGTTTTTCGGGAAAAGCGTGCACGCCGGACGGGGCGGAACTCAATTAGCGTGAGTTGGGATTATTTTAAAATTGAGACGGTATGTGCGATCGATTCGTGCGAACAAGCGAGACAGCGAAAGGAAGTTGTGTTTGTGTTCCTGCTCGAGCGTCCAAGGTACGGACGTCAAACGCGCGTACGTGAGCCTTAATTGGTTAATTTCGTGGTAAATTTCCCTGCGCGTAAGGGGTTCGGTTGCTTCGTGTTAAAATTATAGCATTTTTTCCATGGATATCCCCTTAACCGACGGTAATGAAATTATGAACCCTCAAATTGGCGGTTGGATGCTTGGCTTAAAGCTTCGTCCTTCCGCGGTGCTTTAAAACGCGATATGAGTGTTTGAGTGAAAAGGAAAGGCGCACAATCAAAACCGGGCTGGAAACTCGTTATCGCTGAAATATTCCCCAGGTGTGCATAAGTCAAGTCTTCAGCCGTTTTCCCAATGCCACACACGATTTCTTCGCCATTGGAAAAATCATCCACACGGGGAGCGAGTTTTCGAAGGTTGAACTTTTGAAAAAAAAAACCAGGGACATAGGGACGGGGGCATAAAGATTGAAGCACGTTCCCAGCTTCGGCTCGCAAATCCCTATGCGCACGGGAGTCAGGAAAGAAGAGAATTCAAACAAAAATCCCCTCCGTCCGAAAATCAGCAAGGGCATTTGGCATTAGCATTCCATTTGCGTGGGTTAGATGTGAAGCGCATAATTCTCTATTGAGATGGGGAAAAGCGACATGGTTAAATTTTAAATTGATTTTCCTATGAGATTTTGCGGCAATAAAAGAGCGATGATCCGAAACATATTAGATTTCATAAACGTTTTCTTGACAAATCTATACGTTGAGGCTTGCTATCGACAAGATCTTTAGAGATTTCATCATTCGTTTTTCCAAAAGCTTTGGCAATTAACAACATTTTTTCGGTTCCAAAAGCGTTTCATCCTCTTAAGCACTAGAATCCTCTCAACTCGTGGTAGCAGCATCGGTGTCGCAAACAAATTTGTCGGACAAATTGTTCAACGCATTCCGCCACCGTTTGCCGCATTCGCTTGCCTGTCCTTTGTAGATCATCGCATTATACGTAAAAAGACTAAAAAAACAACACAGCACCACCGGTGGCCCAATGTACTCACTGCTACGGACTTTTCTGACTGAGAGGAATTTAAACTAGTTTAAACTTTGCCCCGCCGGACCGACCGGAACCACGACCACCACGACAGCGCGCGCGTACGTTTGAACTTTTGCGAGATAAAGCCACTTTTACAGAACAAAGCGAGGGCACCTTTTTATGTGCCCTCGCTGTTGGGGATGCTGCTGGACGTAATGAAACTTTATTCTATCTCACGTCCCCTTCCTTTAGCCGGCTGCTTGCTGCTGAGAGCTGTCGAGAAGCCAAAAGTTAATGCGGCACCATTCATGTTTATGCTCGTGGGTAGGGAGGTCGAAATGTATTTTTTTCCACCCCTATTTTATATGTGTTTTTGCTGCGCTTCCCGGTTCGTTCGGCTAGCTGTGGCCGAAATGAGCGGGTTGATTTTGCAAATTTTGCGCACTGGTGCGCGCTCGCCCGCACGTACGTTGCC
>KZ072226.1:99745-121829 GCA_002091845.1 Anopheles cracens
GGAAGAAGCGTCAGCCGAAATGAGAAACCCACGAGACAAATCGATGCAGCTTGGCTCAGATGAAGAGAGAGGGACAAAAAACATGAGAAAACCATGTCTCTAGTAACTAAAAGCAAACGTTGAAGAGAAGGAAAGAGAGACGAGTTAAAAGTGAAATTTCATTTGGTGAATTTCAAAGTTTTTAGATGCAGCTCCCTTCTACGGGTGTAGGAGAGTACGTGTCCTTTCGGACGACGAATTTATCCGCTGACGGAAACGGATGCGAAAGCAAATTAGATTTTCATATTACGACCACTTCTGCCGCTCTGGTGGGGTGCGCTTTTTTTCTCTCCCACGTTCCTTATCGTCCCGCCTGCACCCGGACAGCTTACAAGGATAAGCGAAAGCTTGATTATCTGCAGTGCATACGGTTTTCAGTCCGCCTGCCTCAGACACGGAAGCGCAGCGCATTGCTGAAACAACTTCCCTGCTTGTCGGTGTTTGTTTGGAAGTCATCGTTCCCGCCGTGACCTAGACCAATGGTCGCCCGTGTTCGTCCTTCGCGAAATCGCAAAACCCAAAGTCGTCCCGAGCGTGAACGGCGGGATTTTAAATTGGTTGCATTCCATCGGAACCCGTTCCGACGTTGGTTCATTTTTCGAATTGTCGGGATTTTATTTCCGACACTGGCGCACGTTACGTCGGAAACAAATGGCGCATTATCCGGGCTCGGTTTGGAAGTGGCTCGATCCGTAAATAAGCAGCCCCGTTTGTGGCGAGTGTCCTTTTCTATTGATTTTATTAGCGTCGTGGATGCGCGTCCTGCATGCGGAATCGATTCCTTCTCGCTACGGTGCTACGTTGCACGATCGTGGCATGAATGGGTTTTCACCTGAGGCACCTACTAACGTGCACTCCTTCCTGCGGACTTGGTAGTAACAATAAAAGCGGATTTTCCGATGCTTTCCACCTGGATTGGTTTGCTGATTCAAGCTGCAAGCAGCAGGACTCGCGTTACTTTTTATTCTCCTGTTACAACGATGTTTTGTAATTAGACAAATTACGTTATCCATCGTTTTCCGGCTAATTTATCTGTCTGGGTATTCTTTTTTATCCATGATTCACGTGATTGTGGAGAAGGTGTCTGGTTGCTTTTGTACCAAGATTACGTTGCATCGTGTTAAATCCATTATCGAAGCTACTAGCTTTTAAGCTAGAAGTAAATCGTTAAAAGATCAACTAGTTGAACATGTGGACAAAAAAAGGTTTGAAATATAATGATTATTAAAACACTTTTATTCAATAAGATACACAACAATATTTCTATCGAGTAAAAATCATCTTCAAACTTAAAACCGGGGAAGAAGCGTCAGCCGAAATGAGAAACCCACGAGACAAATCGATGCAGCTTGGCTCAGATGAAGAGAGAGGGACAAAAAACATGAGAAAACCATGTCTCTAGTAACTAAAAGCAAACGTTGAAGAGAAGGAAAGAGAGACGAGTTAAAAGTGAAATTTCATTTGGTGAATTTCAAAGTTTTTAGATGCAGCTCCCTTCTACGGGTGTAGGAGAGTACGTGTCCTTTCGGACGACGAATTTATCCGCTGACGGAAACGGATGCGAAAGCAAATTAGATTTTCATATTACGACCACTTCTGCCGCTCTGGTGGGGTGCGCTTTTTTTCTCTCCCACGTTCCTTATCGTCCCGCCTGCACCCGGACAGCTTACAAGGATAAGCGAAAGCTTGATTATCTGCAGTGCATTCGGTTTTCAGTCCGCCTGCCTCAGACACGGAAGCGCAGCGCATTGCTGAAACAACTTCCCTGCTTGTCGGTGTTTGTTTGGAAGTCATCGTTCCCGCCGTGACCTAGACCAATGGTCGCCCGTGTTCGTCCTTCGCGAAATCGCAAAACCCAAAGTCGTCCCGAGCTTGAACGGCGGGATTTTAAATTGGTTGCATTCCATCGGAACCCGTTCCGACGTTGGTTCATTTTTCGAATTGTCGGGATTTTATTTCCGACACTGGCGCACGTTACGTCGGAAACAAATGGCGCATTATCCGGGCTCGGTTTGGAAGTGGCTCGATCCGTAAATAAGCAGCCCCGTTTGTGGCGAGTGTCCTTTTCTATTGATTTTATTAGCGTCGTGGATGCGCGTCCTGCATGCGGAATCGATTCCTTCTCGCTACGGTGCTACGTTGCACGATCGTGGCATGAATGTGTTTTCACCTGAGGCACCTGCTAACGTGCACTCCTTCCTGCGGACTTGGTAGTAACAATAAAAGCGGATTTTCCGATGCTTTCCACCTGGATTGGTTTGCTGATTCAAGCTGCAAGCAGCAGGACTCGCGTTACTTTTTATTCTCCTGTTACAACGATGTTTTGTAATTAGACAAATTACGTTATCCATCGTTTTCCGGCTAATTTATCTGTCTGGGTATTCTTTTTTATCCATGATTCACGTGATTGTGGAGAAGGTGTCTGGTTGCTTTTGTACCAAGATTACGTTGCATCGTGTTAAATCCATTATCCAAGCTACTAGCTTTTAAGCTAGAAGTAAATCGTTAAAAGATCAACTAGTTGAACATGTGGACAAAAAAAGGTTTGAAATATAATGATTATTAAAACACTTTTATTCAATAAGATACACAACAATATTTCTATCGAGTAAAAATCATCTTCAAACTTAAAATACACAAAAACATGTTTAAAAATATCCTCAAACACGCTCTTAAAATATAAGGATAATTATAAGATATAAACGAGAAGAAAATGTTGTAAAACGTTCGCACAAAATTTTATTATTTTTGCGTAAAACTCATGAAGCTACAAATAGCGCATATAAAACCAATGTTAAATACTTTTGTGAAAATACATGTGAGATTGAAAATGTACTGATATTATGTTTGTTTGATGATTTTAGTTAGTGTTCGATGTACTGATGATAGGCTTATTGTACTATTTTCTAAATTAAACAACAACGATTGTATATTCTCTTTTCTTTCTTGCAGGTATGGGTTGGTTTATGTGATAATCTATCATTTAATTCGGCATAAGAGTGAGTAATTTTGTGTAACATTTTCTTTTTTATTTGTTTGTTTTGTTTTTAATCTGTAGAAATGGAATTTTCCAACAGTCTAAAGCCTATCTGGGCATGTTTCACCCTATCATAATGTTGTTTTATGCAAAAACATGTGCTTCAGACATGCTTGAACGGTTGAAGAGAATAATGTTCTGACGCGCATCACCACCGCTTCACGGTGCGCGCAAAAGAACGAACGTTTCGAGCAATTATGCTTTGATCAGGTCTGGCAAAGACACAACGCGAAAAACAAAGAAAACGAAACACTTGAAAACATTGTCTATCTTTGCCGCTTATCTCACTCCTGGCCACGGTTGCATCAAAGAACTGTTTTTTTTCTTTCGTTGCTACACTCTGTTTTCATAACGCTTAAAACCCATTCTCCCCACAGTGCACTTCTGGCGCTGACTCGCTTTATGATTGCAATTATGATCATTATGTGAAAAAAAACAGAAAAATCAGGCATCATCCGCTGTTTATAGTGTGCGGTTTTATACTGACGCTTTTTCCTCCTGACCACGCTCGCTTAGCCATTGCGAGAGCGAAGCTTTCTGAAGTCATTGCTTTTTCCTCTCTCACCTTCGCAGCG
Source organism: Anopheles cracens (assembly GCA_002091845.1). Taxonomy (NCBI): domain Eukaryota; kingdom Metazoa; phylum Arthropoda; class Insecta; order Diptera; family Culicidae; genus Anopheles; species Anopheles cracens. The sequence goes on from KZ072226.1 coordinate 103,397, forward strand.
AGTGCAAAATCGTTCAAAGAAACACAACATTCTAGCAAAAATTATGTGTTCCGTACTAGTGAGTGTGTGTGTGTGGGTTGGAAAAAATACTTAAGAAGGATGAAAATGCTTCTAACGCGGAAAAAAGAGGACGCTGAGAACAATGTTCTGACAGGAGCAAAATAAGCACCAGAAGCGCTGCGTTGCCTGTCAGATGAATCGACTAGAGTCGTGTCTGGATGAAGCTCGAGGCTTCCGCCTCGGCTCTGACGCTGAAAAATGAGCCCAAGATGGAGCGGTTCGGATAGAAATTTGAAGATGAGCACAAAAAATCTTGAAGCATAAAAAAACAACCAGCAGGTAATGCTTGCGAGCAAAAGATAGAAGGAATTTCTTCTGCAGCTCGTGCCAAAATCTGCTCCTCTAGAGCAATGGCAGTGGGCGGATCAATCTGTCCAACGCAGAACGTTTCGCTTGGGGAGAAAATCAATTCTTCTCATGCTGCTCAGGTGTGTCAGTAGCGTTGGGATACACTTTGGGCTGCGGTGATGATAAAAATGGCTCCACCAACGCTCTACTCTGCGCTCGCTGCATTATCGTTTGGAGAACGTTTCTGCTATCACGGAGTCGAAACTCAAACATTCCTGGTATTTGAACAGGTCCTCTGTTTGGCGAAGACACAGGTGCTACAGCGTCCCGAGCATGGTACGGAGTTTTTAATGTCCTCTCCGTGGGTGGCTAATCCGTGAACATGTTCATTGAATCGCTTGGCTTTCCCCGCCCGAGATGTGCGGGACATCTGATCGAGTCTTTCGCAACGGTGCACTATGGACGTTCATGCAACTCCCCGGAACTTCGCCGAAGCAGGAGTTGCTGCTGACCGGCTGTCTCGAGTTAATGTTTATTTTTATGACTCTTGCTCAACAAAGAGATTATTTGGCAAAAAGCTTGTCGTTGCAAGATAGCGGAAGTGGATGTAGGGGAGGGTCTACCCTTAGCGGCAGCGTCGTGCAAACTTGATCCCAAATGTCTAATATTCTGAAAATAGAGAGCAATTAAGGTCCGGAACTTTCCCGTTCTGCCCGGTTGGAGCACGATTTGGGGTGGAGATTGCTGAAGAGCCTAGCCACAATACTGCCATGGCAGCTATTGGAGCAGTTCTAGACATCACGACCAGTTGGTTTACTTCCTCGCTCGTTGCCTACTCTACCAGCGCAACACTCGGAGAGGAGCGATAAGTCCGAAGCTTTAGCTTGCAACGGTAGGCCGTGCGGATGGTTGGAGTTCCAGGAGGAGAACCAGACAATTGAAAAGCATTATTCAAATTTCTATCATCCTAGTGAACAAAGCCTTTTGGTATCGTCTGTATCTCCGGTGGCGCATGAATCGGGGCGGTAATAAATGACAGTACCGGAAAAGTTGGAGTCCAGTAAGGGCCCAGCTTCTATGTGGAAGAGTTAACTGACTACTCAGCAAAAAACCCAAACTAAGACAGATTTTTCGGGGAGGAACGATTTAGTTTATATCCGTTTATTTTTGCTGGTATCTTCTTGTAAAATGGGAAGACGTTTCCGGCTGTAGTCAAACCGACAGTGTTCGGGATGTCGTTTACACTGGTAGCAATTTATCTCGAATTGATAAAAATGACTTTTGTTTGGGACGGAATGTTTCGAGAGAGCAAGAGGTGATGCTAGTTTCGCCATTGACATAAATGGGCTGTGCTGGACAGGTGCAAGTTTTCATCTGTTTGAGTACAGGGGCCATAACTGGCAATTCGTTAGGTTTGAACCTGTTTCTATGTCAAGGCTGTGAGACTTGGGCATTAGTGTCCCATAAGCCACATTCCAAACATGGTTCATAATGCAAAAGCTTCTAATTTCCAGTCGCCATGCCTCCAATGCCCTCCTCATTCTTCATTCCCGTTTCCGTGCGATTCCGACACCGTTCGTAAAACATGCATGCTGAGAATTCTCCCTGGAGGCATCGTTTCTCGCTGCCGTTACATTGTTCACGCTCAGCAAGGCAACACTATTCCGCACCTTGCAACGACATAACTTAACGACACCTCCAGTGGAAACTGGAGGTTGGAGCATGGGACTCGTAAATCAAACATTAGCCCTAGAATTAGAGCATCAGTTAAGTGCGTTGAAAGCTGAAAACTGGAGGTTGGAGCATGGGACTCGTAAATCAAACATTAGCCCTAGAATTAGAGCATCAGTTAAGTGCGTTGAAAGCTGAAAACATCGCTTGGTGCACTTTGTATTCAATCAGTACAAAACTATGACTTCAAGTCCCCAAGAGAGTGTTTAAGCGATACACTGGGACATGTATTTTCAATAAAAATAGACCACTAAAGATAGATTCATTTTTCGGAATTCCAACGGGTGTGAAGCGACAGCTCAACTCTTGCACGCCAGCATGAAACAGCTGCGACAGGCAACAATTAGTTGGACGGGTACGGTAGTTAACAAGGCCTCCACTTGACGGGTGGTGATAATAATTTGACACCTCCGGGGAATGCGTGTTTTTGTCTATGGTTCTTTTGTTGGCCACTTGAGTTAGACATGCGACCCCGAGCCACTAGTTCACACCTTTGCCGTCGAGCCCTTTTGACAGGTGTCACACTTTGGGTTGAAAAGCTCACACGCGCGAAAGCGCGTGTAATTAACACCTCTTCGTGTTCGATTTTGGTGAGTGTTTGAAGGCAGACATAATTGGTCACGTAATGTCTGAAGTTGGAGCCTCTTTTTTGTTTGCACAAGGTACATTTACTTAGGTAGGTCATTAACTTCTACGACAGATGTTGTGCGTTTCATAAGAGCTAAAAAGAATTAAGTTAAGCCACTCTCGTTTTACATCTGTTGGTGATATTTTCTAATTACCGTAGTTCGAAGGGAACTACCGAAACAGAAACGGTCATGGAAGCAACGCCTATCGCTCGATCTTGCAAGTAATCCTTGGCTAGAAACAAAACTTCATCCAACAAGAACCCCGCTCGTAATGCGACATGCGATAGGACCTCCGCAAGACACGCGCGTGGAGTCCTTGTTTGACAAACGGGCGCGTGCTGGGAAGTCACCGAGGAGCCATTCTTTCCTTCGTTCACCCTTGTCGTTCGGAAGCGAAGAATCATAAGCATAAATTAACCTCAAAGTACCCGAAACGAAAGTGGAATACCAAAAACTCGAAGCGAAGCAGGAAGAAAGGGAAGTGAAGAATCGTACAAAAACTCGGAGCAAACATGCACACGAGTGCCGTTTGTGGCTTACTGTTAGGGACGTAAATCCTTACCAGTAACTGGTAGCCGCTGTTGCGTCTGGCTGTCATAGAGCACCATATCCTCTCATCCTTTTACGGATCGGTGAGAGTAGCGCGCTGGTGCGCTCACGTATAGCAGATAATGGATATTAAATGGTTTGACTTATTCACTGGCTCTATTTGGCCGTTTTCCCGATTGTATTTCGAGGGATCGCTCTGGATTTCTTCCAATTCCGGGCACATTTGTATGCTAACGATTCAGCTTAATGGGTGCCAGTTTGGGGGATTGGGAGACGCATCAGAAGTCCAAATGACGTTCGGTGGTTTATCTAGATGTACGCGGAGTAATCACCGCGGTGAGCATTGGGTTGTGTCTTGCATTCTAGATGAGTCTCATGGCGAAGCCTGTCGTACAAGTATGATATCAAGTTTACTATTAACGTTGTTTATTTCAACAAGAAGTTTTCAAATTATCTTTTCCCTTTGGATCCTCGAGTGTGTTTTCCAACAACCTTAAAGCCAGTTGGCATGGGTTTCTAATCCCTAGAACGATTTATTGCCTGTCAGAACCCTTGTAACATCTTACCCCCAGAGCAGCAAGAAAAATGCTTACAAAAATAAAACACAGAAAAAAGGCATCCTCCCCTGCTCAATATTTTATATCTCTGTAAAGGCGACACACAATCATGAGGACGACAAGCATCTTCTTTCTGTCCGAGTGTGCGCCCTGGTGGTGGTGGTGGAAAAAAAACTGCGTACTGACGCGTAAATCGGTGCCGCATAAAGTGGTGTCGGTGTGTGGGTGCGTTGGTGAGGGAACCGGAAACGAACATGAGCGAATGTTACGCGGGTTTTTCTTTTTCTTGTATCCCACTGTGAGGCCTCCCAGCGCACACTTAAAGACGTCTCTTCATTCGAAAAATTTGTCTTGCTCATCTTCACTAGTGGAGAAGATCTTTCTGGGCGTCGTTTTTCCAACGTTTTCGCTCTCGCCTTCAGCGCCTTTGCCTTTGCTGGTAGTTTTGTTGGAAGGGAAGTGACACACGGTGGTTATTATTAGACTCTTCACCGTTCGGTACTTCATGAGGATTGTGGCATAAAGTGAGATAGATCCGAACGCGGTCCAACGTTGAAACGGAACACGAAAGTGAAACGGAGCTCCCGACGACACCGGAGCGCAATGAATAAACAGAGATAAAAGTTAATTCCTTGCCCCCGTTCCAACGAATGTCTCTCGCCCTAGCCGGGAAAATCTGTCCCATCAACGAAACGTACTCCGAGAGCGGAAAGAATGGGAAGCAGGGCATGTCCCTCAAAATTGTCAAGTCTCAAAGCGTCGCCGTTGAGTCCGACTGACTGATGATGGTTCGCTGATTTCCTCCCGTCGTGGCCAAACTTCCTGCCGAAAGTACAAAACATCAGCCCCACACTTGTACTTTCATGGCTCGTTTATGATTTATACATTTTTCCGGGTCCCAATCTCAGCTTGCTCAGGTATCAACGGCGGCAACCAAATCCATCTGTCAGAACGAAGCGCCCCGACGACCCCTGTCCGGGCCAGGTGGTGCGTGTCACGCATCGGCAAACGCATACTCGCCGATCCTGAGCTTTTTTTCTCGATACGCCATGACGCGCTCGCACACACACACACTCGCCCTTGGTGACAGTTCAATTCCGTTGATTAATTTTTATTTTCTGCGGTTGACAGATATGAACCTGCCATATTGAGGAGAAAGAGAGTAAAAGAGAGCGAGAGAGAGAGAGCGCGAAACCGGTCGCGGTTATGGTGTGTTTATTGTTTCGGGCATTGTGTCGCGTTGCGCTTTTGCTCTCGGTTGTCCTGTCGAAAGCTCTTAAGCTTTTAAATTTGACTTTTATCGCGTCGAGATATGGGAATTTTGTGACGGTTGCTTTTTGCTCCCCTCGAAGTGTATTTATCAGTGTTTTTTCCTCGTGCCAGTTGTTTCAGCGTGACTGACACACGGGGTGTGCCTATTGTTTCGACCGGAAGCGGTCGTTTATTTCATTTTGATTTTGCTTCGCTTCGAGACGAAATTGAATCCGGGCGGTCGTGCTTTGTTTCTTGCGATAAATTATGCTTTTTTTCGGTAATGTTTTTTTGTTGTTGCGCTGACTGATCATTTCATGCCTAGTCGTCCCGATGTTACGGGTGGCTTTTTTTGTTCGGAGCTGATGCTGACACCTCCATCAGATGCAGCGGAGGGTGGATGTGTGGGTGGGGTTGGGTGCACAGGACCCACGACATGATGGCGCTCAACATTAATCATCGACAGTGACACTTTCGGTGTGGCCGGTAACGGTGACAAAACTGTCACCGCATTTGCTTTTTGGCTCCGTGCACAACCGCATTCGTGTTTGGGCACGAGACTCGTGAAACACGTACGGTTCTATGCTGTTTCATGGTGCGACGTGCATTGCTGAGAGATGAGCTGTCACATGAGCAGAAGAATCGTATTATTAGCTAAATGTAAGCTAGTCATCACTTTTTAGCGGGATTGTTTATCCTTAAATATCTTATATCATTGATTGTTATCGTTAAAAATGGTTACATAAATTAAAGGAATTGTTTATATACAATAGTAAAAAGTTAAATTTGCTTAATGTTCACTTATCAGATGGCATATGCAATCTCATCTATATTTTATCTATTTTTTATTATGCGGAAAACAAAGCCAATCCCTATAAAAATCACACTAAACCTCCCGGTGGATTGATTCATTTGCACCCAACACTACCAGCATGCCCCATTTTATGGCCTGTTTTGTGGTAATGTTAATTTAAAAGCGATATAATAAATATGATAATGAGTTACACCCGTTGTGTACCCGATTTTATGGACGCCTCCTCTACGACCCCAACACCTTCACGCCTCGAGCGGCCTGCATTGGGATTATTTTGTAAAATCAAGATTAAAAATGAGCTTACGTGAGCGACGGAGACGGAGACGGTGAAAAACAAGCTATGTAAAACATGCCAACATTTTATCGTTTTTTGCTACCGTGGCCTGAACTGTTGCGCCTCCGGAAGATTAGACGTTTTGGGCGTCGTAAAATAAGTTTGTCCATTTTTAATGCCCTCCCTGGAGTCGGGAGCTATTAAAGAGTCATCAAAAATGTTGTTTTCGATCGAATTTAAAGTAACGCTTTTCTTTTTCCCATCTTTTTCGTTCTCGTTCCAGGTGCGTAACTGTGCGGAGACTGTCTTCACCACGTGTTGATATGATATGCCCTAACGTTCCATATGGATTGGATAAGGGAGAGGATAATTGATCATTCTTCTCGATCAGCTTGCGTGCCACTCACGTGGGTATTTGAATGAACGTAGATTAAAAATCTGCTCAAATTTATGCTCCAATCACGAGCACGGGCAGCCAGGAGAGCACCAATATTGCATCCATCATACCCCAGGGCACGGGTGCCTGTGTGGCTTGTGCTGATTGATTACCTCCATTTAGTTCGCTTTTACGAATGAACGATGTGTCCTGTACGCCAGCACACCACCGGTACGGAGCGAGACGCTGAAAAATGAGCCCAAGATGGAGCGGTTCGGATAGAAATTTGAAGATGAGCACAAAAAATCTTGAAGCATAAAAAAACAACCAGCAGGTAATGCTTGCGAGCAAAAGATAGAAGGAATTTCTTCAGCAGCTCGTACCAAAATCTGCTCCTCTAGAGCAATGGCAGTGGGCGGATCAATCTGTCCAACGCAGAACGTTTCGCTTGGGTAGAAAATCAATTCTTCTCATGCTGCTCAGGTGTGTCAGTAGCGTTGGGATACACTTTGAGCTGCGGTGATGATAAAAATGGCTCCACCAACGCTCTACTCTGCGCTCGCTGCATTATCGTTTGGAGAACGTTTCTGCTATCACGGAGTCGAAACTCAAACATTCCTGGTATTTGAACAGGTCCTCTGTTTGGCGAAGACACAGGTGCTACAGCGTCCCGAGTATGGTACGGAGTTTTTAATGTCCTCTCCGTGGGCGGCTAATCCGTGAACATGTTCATTGAATCGCTTGGCTTTCCCCGCCCGAGATGTGCGGGACATCTGATCAAGTCTTTTGCAACGGTGCACTATGGACGTTCATGCAACTCCCCGGAACTTCGCCGAAGCAGGAGTTGCTGCTGACCGGCTGTCTCGAGTTAATGTTTATTTTTATGACTCTTGCTCAACAAAGAGATTATTTGGCAAAAAGCTTGTCGTTGCAAGATAGCGGAAGTGGATGTAGGGGAGGGTCTACCCTTAGCGGCAGCGTCGTGCAAACTTGATCCCAAATGTCTAATATTCTGAAAATAGAGAGCAATTAAGGTCCGGAACTTTCCCGTTCTGCCCGGTTGGAGCACGAGTTGGGGTGGAGATTGCTGAAGAGCCTAGCCACAATACTGCCCTGGCAGCTATTGGAGCAGTTCTAGACATCACGACCGGTTGGTTTACTTCCTCGCTCGTTGCCTACTCTACCAGCGCAACACTCGGAGAGGAGCGATAAGTCCGAAGCTTTAGCTTGCAACGGTAGGCCGTGCGGATGGTTGGAGTTCCAGGAGGAGAACCAGACAATTGAAAAGCATTATTCAAATTTCTATCATCCTAGTGAACAAAGCCTTTTGGTATCGTCTGTATCTCCGGTGGCGCATGAATCGGGGCGGTAATAAATGACAGCACCGGAAAAGTTGGAGTCCAGTAAGGGCCCAGCTTCTATGTGGAAGAGTTAACTGACTACTCAGCAAAAAAACCCAAACTAAGACAGATTTTTCGGGGAGGAACGATTCAGTTTATATCCGTTTATTTTTGCTGGTATCTTCTTGTAAAATGGGAAGACGTTTCCGGCTGTAGTCAAACCGACAGTGTTCGGGATGTCGTTTACACTGGTAGCAATTTATCTCGAATTGATAAAAATGGCTTTTGTTTGGGACGGAAAGATTCGAGAGAGCAAGAGGTGATGCTAGTTTCGCCATTGACATAAATGGGCTGTGCTGGACAGGTGCAAGTTATCATCTGTTTGAGTACAGGGGCCATAACTGGCAATTCGTTAGGTTTGAACCTGTTTCTATGTCAAGGCTGTGAGACTTGGACTACAGTGTCTCATAAGCCACATAATAAACATGGTTCATAATGCAAAAGCTTCTAATTTCCAGTCGCCATGCCCCCAATGCCCTCCTCATTCTTCATTCCCGTTTCCGTGCGATTCCGACACCGTTCGTAAAACATGCATGCTGAGAATTCTCCCTGGAGGCATCGTTTCTCGCTGCCGTTACATTGTTCACGCTCAGCGAGGCAACACTATTCCGCACCTTGCAACGACATAACTTAACGACACCTCCAGTGGAAGCTGGAGGTTGGAGCATGGGACTCGTAAATCAAACATTAGCCCTAGAATTAGAGCATCAGTTAAGTGCGTTGAAAGCTGAAAACATCGCTTGGTGCACTTTGTATTCAATCAGTACAAAACTATGACTTCAAGTCCCCAAGAGAGTGTTTAAGCGATACACTGGGACATGTATTTTCAATAAAAATAGACCACTAAAGATAGATTCATTTTTCGGAATTCCAACGGGTGTGAAGCGACAGCTCAACTCTTGCACGCCAGCATGAAACAGCTGCGACAGGCAACAATTAGTTGGACGGGTACGGTAGTTAACAAGGCCTCCACTTGACGGGTGGTGATAATAATTTGACACCTCCGGGGAATGCGTGTTTTTGTCTATGGTTCTTTTGTTGGCCACTTGAGTTAGACATGCGACCCCGAGCCACTAGTTCACACCTTTGCCGTCGAGCCCTTTTGACAGGTGTCACACTTTGGGTTGAAAAGCTCACACGCGCGAAAGCGCGTGTAATTAACACCTCTTCGTGTTCGATTTTGGTGAGTGTTTGAAGGCAGACATAATTGGTCACGTAATGTCTGAAGTTGGAGCCTCTTTTTTGTTTGCACAAGGTACATTAACTTAGGTAGGTCATTAACTTCTACGACAGATGTTGTGCGTTTCATAAGAGCTAAAAAGAATTAAGTTAAGCCACTCTCGTTTTACATCTGTTGGTGATATTTTCTAATTACCGTAGTTCGAAGGGAACTACCGAAACAGAAACGGTCATGGAAGCAACGCCTATCGCTCGATCTTGCAAGTAATCCTTGGCTAGAAACAAAACTTCATCCAACAAGAACCCCGCTCGTAATGCGACATGCGATAGGACCTCCGCAAGACACGCGCGTGGAGTCCTTGTTTGACAAACGGGCGCGTGCTGGGAAGTCACCGAGGAGCCATTCTTTCCTTCGTTCACCCTTGTCGTTCGGAAGCGAAGAATCATAAGCATAAATTAACCTCAAAGTACCCGAAACGAAAGTGGAATACCAAAAACTCGAAGCGAAGCAGGAAGAAAGGGAAGTGAAGAATCGTACAAAAACTCGGAGCAAACATGCACACGAGTGCCGTTTGTGGCTTACTGTTAGGGACGTAAATCCTTACCAGTAACTGGTAGCCGCTGTTGCGTCTGGCTGTCATAGAGCACCATATCCTCTCATCCTTTTACGGATCGGTGAGAGTAGCGCGCTGGTGCGCTCACGTATAGCAGATAATGGATATTAAATGGTTTGACTTATTCAACTGGCTCTATTTGGCCGTTTTCCCGATTGTATTTCGAGGGATCGCTCTGGATTTCTTCCAATTCCGGGCACATTTGTATGCTAACGATTCAGCTTAATGGGTGCCAGTTTGGGGGATTGGGAGACGCATCAGAAGTCCAAATGACGTTCGGTGGTTTATCTAGATGTACGCGGAGTAATCACCGCGGTGAGCATTGGGTTGTGTCTTGCATTCTAGATGAGTCTCATGGCGAAGCCTGTCGTACAAGTATGATATCAAGTTTACTATTAACGTTGTTTATTTCAACAAGAAGTTTTCAAATTATCTTTTCCCTTTGGATCCTCGAGTGTGTTTTCCAACAACCTTAAAGCCAGTTGGCATGGGTTTCTAATCCCTAGAACGATTTATTGCCTGTCAGAACCCTTGTAACCCAATGTTTCTTGAAGGTCCACAGGTGACACGAAGCGTCCCAAAGGAACTTTCACAAAAGGTTTTTCTCTGATAACAATATCCGCTATAGAAAAGGGTTCGAAGAAAGTTGTATATTTGCTTTATTTGATTCAAATAAATATATCATGTTAGATTACACAGCTATTAAGCGAATGCTGCAGGAATTTCGCCGGTGTCTTGTTCACCCAGCCAGCCAGGACTACTGTTCCAACTTCGACTGGCAGGCAGTCTCGGATTTTGGAGGTTTGAAGTGCTCTTAGACGAAGGACTACCTCCATGCCTTGCCACCATGTTTCAACACCTTCTCACCCTTCAACAGGCGCTGACGGAGGTGCGAAAATTCCTCCGGAGTCTCATTTCAACAAGCGCCAGCGTGATTGTTCCGAATTCGTCTCCGCGATGCCGTGTTATTCGAGCCGGCTTCGCACTGGTACGAAAGGTGGCGGTGACTTAGTCCTGCCAAGTCCGCATTTCGTCAGCAGTCGGTAATGAGTGGGTGTCCTGTTTACTTGCGGCAGTTTCAAACTAAACTCCCAAGGAGGGGAGGATTAGCAAACACACATGGGAGTCTTATGTTGGCCGAGAACCTCTTTTCATGGGGTGATGTGTACGCACAAGCAATCACTGGAATAATTAGAAAATTCCATCAAACACCCGAACGGCGCTTTCAGCGAGGAAGGAACACAAGAAGAATAAAAGCCGTTGGTTCTGAAGTGTTCGAAGTCTCTTGTCTATCTCGTTTAGAACGTACGAGGCAAGCACTTTGGTCAGAATAAGTAAACTGAAGTACCCGAAATTAATTTCGCTATAAGCATCGTCTTGAGCTGCCAACGGCTGAATGTCCTTTTTGATGCGATAACTTGACACTTGTGTCAGTTATTGCCAATCCGTTCGAAGGTCAAGGAACTCCGCAAGTGCTGTGATGATTGTCTGTTCCGTTGTGACCATCGTTTTCGTCTAGCTTCTAGGAGTACATTAGACTGCTCATCCAGCGGGAAAAAAGAGCATATCCCCCTCGACAATCCCATCCCAGTGTTGATGTGTCGTTGTCGATCGCCCGGTTCGAGTGGCACTTGATTGCTCAAGTGTCTGGAAATTTGTTTATTTTTCATACCAATCGTCGAATGTTACCCTTTTTGCTTTCCCATTCGGTGTTTACTCAAACGCTTCGTGTGTGCATCAGCATCCATTTTTGGATTCGACACGTTGCATTCATCGGACGGCTAGCCCCATCGGTAGGTCGGTCGTCTGTGGAGTTTTTTTTTTCTTGTGCGTCCCTAACAGAACACAGAATAACACGTTGGTGATGGATCCGGCGGCTTCGACGGTGAAACATCAGTCCATATTGGGGTGAACGTGTTGAAATTGTAGTCTAAAGGTTGGTTGAAGTGTTTTAGACCACCGCTGATGAGGGAGTCACACTTGTTGGGTGGTCTTTGATCTTAGTTGGTACTTGAGATGTAGGTTAAAATTGAGCAGACTCTTTTATTTCAAAGAAAGTTAACTGTTGATATGATTTGCTAGAATCTAGGTTCTAGACTTGCTAGAAAATATTACTTACATTCAGTATAATTTACGCGCCTCAAAGTATGCAATCATTAAATCATTGCATTTTTTAAATGTAATATTGAAATAATTTATAGAAGTGTTACTAGAGATTTACATACTTGAAACATTCTTTTCCACATTTTTTCAAACATCAAACTTTCACTGTTTTGTATATTTCTTGCGTAAAATAAAGTTACACAAGCGATAAAATATCTCTGACCTAAAAAAAACATCACTCAGTCCAACTACTTCACAAATGCTTTTCACGCGCCGCGAATGGTTCGATTTATGACAATTGTTCGTCGCAGATTCCTCACTCTCTCGGTGATTGATGTTATCATGATATCCTACCCAGACGCGACCGTATCGTCACTTCCATCAATACGACTGTGTGGTCTCTTGTTTTTACATGCGTTGCCCTGGGTGCCCGGCCCAATAATCCACCACCAAGCGAAGGCTGGCAATGGTGTCGTATGGCAATAATATTTTTCTCTCATTTTATGGATACTTCATCAGTGTTCCTTTTCCGCCGGTCCCACAGAGCATACACTGAGGCCTGAGGGCTTCCGAACATATCGCAATCATCACGCATTTGCGCACATCCGGCGTGATAAGTCGAAAAACGATTCCAGTTTTTTTTTGGGTTTTGTTTTGTTCCGGGGTTCCTTCCAAACATCGGAAGTGACGCTTCCACGGTAACAGAGCCGAGCCCGGCAAGGACTACGCAATTTTGCTGAGCGTTTTTATGATTGACCAATAAAAACAAGGCAACCAAGTTCAGCGCGCGCTCGCCGGGAGGCCGAAAACTGGTGCCACGTCATAATGCGTCCTTTTTTATGCGAAAGTTTTTACCGAATTCTGAATTCAAGTGCTCAGAAGGAGACGTTGTGTGTGTGTGCGCCGTCAACCGTACAGAGAGCGTTCCAATAGTCCTGTGTCGCTGGTGGCTTAGAAAATGCGTTCGCCTTAAACGACGGCTTCATAAAAATAGAGGCTTCGTAAAGGACATCTTACCCCCAGAGCAGCAAGAAAAATGCTTACAAAAATAAAACACAGAAAAAAGGCATCCTCCCCTGCTCAATATTTTATATCTCTGTAAAGGCGACACACAATCATGAGGACGACAAGCATCTTCTTTCTGTCCGAGTGTGCGCCCTGGTGGTGGTGGTGGAAAAAAAACTGCGTACTGACGCGTAAATCGGTGCCGCATAAAGTGGTGTCGGTGTGTGGGTGCGTTGGTGAGGGAACCGGAAACGAACATGAGCGAATGTTACGCGGGTTTTTCTTTTTCTTGTATCCCACTGTGAGGCCTCCCAGCGCACACTTAAAGACGTCTCTTCATTCGAAAAATTTGTCTTGCTCATCTTCACTAGTGGAGAAGATCTTTCTGGGCGTCGTTTTTCCAACGTTTTCGCTCTCGCCTTCAGCGCCTTTGCCTTTGCTGGTAGTTTTGTTGGAAGGGAAGTGACACACGGTGGTTATTATTAGACTCTTCACCGTTCGGTATGAGGATTGTGGCATAAAGTGAGATAGATCCAAACGCGGTCCAACGTTGAAACGGAACACGAAAGTGAAACGGAGCTCCCGACGACACCGGAGCGCAATGAATAAACAGAGATAAAAATTAATTCCTTGCCCCCGTTCCAACGAATGTCTCTCGCCCTAGCCGGGAAAATCTGTCCCATCAACGAAACGTACTCCGAGAGCGGAAAGAATGGGAAGCAGGGCATGTCCCTCAAAATTGTCAAGTCTCAAAGCGTCGCCGTTGAGTCCGACTGACTGATGATGGTTCGCTGATTTCCTCCCGTCGTGGCCAAACTTCCTGCCGAAAGTACAAAACATCAGCCCCACACTTGTACTTTCATGGCTCGTTTATGATTTATACATTTTTCCGGGTCTCCACTCCCCATCTCAGCTTGCTCAGGTATCAACGGCGGCAACCAAATCCATCTGTCAGAACGACGTGGCGCGCGCGGTGCGCTCTGATCTCTCCGGGGCCAGCAGCAGCAGCGGCATGTTGCGGAGACGGTAGCTTAGAATTTTAAGTGGCGCGCGCGGTGCGCTCTGATCTCTCCGGGGCCAGCAGCAGCAGCGGCATGTTGCGGAGACGGTAGCTTAGAATTTTAATTAGACCAAATCGAACGCAGATGTTGCCGAGTTTCGGTCGTCGTCGTCCCTTTCTTGTGCGGCGAGCCTTGTGTATCATTTATCATAGCGATCGTTTTTTTTAATGCACACTGCCACTCCCCAGCCTACCGAACGGAGAAATAAAAGACGAACCAAATCAAAACATTAAACAAACTGGCTACACCCCAATACACGGGTAGCCGTTGTTGCTTGCGGTAGGGAAATAAATCAAAACGGTAACCACAACGAGCAAGAGTTTGGAGGAAAAAAATGGATTCACTAATATAAACTCGCATTTAATCTTCGTGCAGCGGCTACTGAAGAGCGTGAACATGCTGAAACATTGGTGCTAAACGCGGTGGATGCTTAATGGGTACGATTAGTTTTGACATATCACAAAACCACCAGCATCGGAGGTGCTCTTTTCTTGATTGGAGATGTCGACGGATGAAAAAACTGACAAAATATGCTTTGTACTACTCTTTTTTAATGTTTCTCATTCGTTCTTTCTCTATTTATTTATTTTCTTTCCGCATATCGCTTTCATTATTAATTTCATCATATTACGTCTGCGTATTTACTCTTCTCGATGTGTTCTTATTCGACTATCGTTTTTCAGCCCTTTTTCCATGTCGTGGTTTGTTGCCATGTGATAGTTTATTGAATTATCCTTCGAAGGAATGCTTTTGTTTTCTTTTTATATATTTGACACTTCATTTTGTTGTATTTACCTTATTAGTTATATCGTCTTTCGTTTATTTTTGTTTATTTCAAGCATTTCTTATGACTTTAAGTAATTAATTTTCATTTTGTTTCGTATGCTTTGATGCTTTGATCGTACTTTAAAAACAGATAAGGAACAAATTATCCAATGCATATTAACCATATTCATTTGTGGTTCAGTTTATTGCGAACCCCAAATATAATTCAGCCCATGTCAACTAATTTTCACCGTCATTGTAAAAATATAAAATCCCTCCTTATTTCCTCCACGCAGAGTTCATTTCGGTGCTATCGCCCCGTGGCGGTTGCATTGCAGCATGCAACTGCTGCACGTCCATCATAGCTGGCAGTGCATTCCGAAACCAGAGTGCAGTTTGGCGTATGTTCGACGCGTGCCAGAAGAACGCTGCAGCGCGAGCGGGCAGTTTTAGCACCACAACGTGCTTAGCGTTCCATCCGAGCCTGGGTGGCTCCCCGAATGATGCCGACGCGCCATATTTCATTATTCATTACGGGCGCGCGCTCATAAATAAAGACCGAAGCGATATGCATACTAATTTTCAATTTCATAAATAAATATTAAATAATCGATGACTTTGCATTTCAATCGGATTGCGTCGATGGTGGGATGGTGGGACAACTCCTACCTCAGAGCCCACCACAAGTACCTTATCACGTGCGCCTGTCAAGAACGTTTCGGAATCGGGTTTTTTTTTGGGGGGGTCGATGGGAGGAACGTATCAGCACCGGGTCAAACGAACCAGAAAACCAACCGAACCGTTTCGAAAGGGCGCTCACCCCATGTGGCGCCCCGACGACCCCTGTCCGGGCCAGGTGGTGCGTGTCACGCATCGGCAAACGCATACTCGCCGATCCTGAGCTTTTTTTTTTACATAAATTAAAGGAATTGTTTATATACAATAGTAAAAAGTTAAATTTGCTTAATGTTCACTTATCAGATGGCATATGCAATCTCATCTATATTTTATCTATTTTTTATTATGCGGAAAACAAAGCCAATCCCTATAAAAATCACACTAAACCTCCCGGTGGATTGATTCATTTGCACCCAACACTACCAGCATGCCCCATTTTATGGTCTGTTTTGTGGTAATGTTAATTTAAAAGCGATATAATAAATATGATAATGAGTTACACCCGTTGTGTACCCGATTTTATGGACGCCTCCTCTACGACCCCAACACCTTCACGCCTCGAGCGGCCTGCATTGGGATTATTTTGTAAAATCAAGATTAAAAATGAGCTTACGTGAGCGACGGAGACGGAGACGGTGAAAAACAAGCTATGTAAAACATGCCAACATTTTATCGTTTTTTGCTACCGTGGCCTGAACTGTTGCGCCTCCGGAAGATTAGAAGTTTTGGGCGTCGTAAAATAAGTTTGTCCATTTTTAATGCCCTCCCTGGAGTCGGGAGCTATTAAAGAGTCATCAAAAATGTTGTTTTCGATCGAATTTAAAGTAACGCTTTTCTTTTTCCCATCTTTTTCGTTCTCGTTCCAGGTGCGTAACTGTGCGGAGACTGTCTTCACCACGTGTTGATATGATATGCCCTAACGTTCCATATGGATTGGATAAGGGAGAGGATAATTGATCATTCTTCTCGATCAGCTTGCGTGCCACTCACGTGGGTATTTGAATGAACGTAGATTAAAAATCTGCTCAAATTTATGCTCCAATCACGAGCACGGGCAGCCAGGAGAGCACCAATATTGCATCCATCATACCCCAGGGCACGGGTGCCCGTATGGCTGGTGCTGATTGATTACCTCCATTTAGTTCGCTTTTACGAATGAACGATGTGTCCTGTACGCCAGCACACCACCGGTACGGAGCGAACGGGTTCAGTGCTGCTGCAATGACGAATCGTCCCGTCCGCGCTGGTTGGTGACGGGGCCGGCACCATAATCGGTCAATTACGAGATGTTCAGTTTATTGCACTCGCAACAGGACATCGGTGGGGTGTGCGAGACGGTCACTTTCAGGATGCAGCTTCCATCCTCGTGAGCATGGTGTCCCTAAGGCTCCCGGTACGCTATTATCTTCCACTTTCGGAACGATGATTTATGATGTCAAAGCGAGGCGACTTTCATTTTTCTTCACGCCGCGGTGACCATGCACCGGTGAGGTGAGGTCATTGCGCTGCTATGTCCTAGCAGAGTGTGGTGATAGTGGACCGAAACTATATGCGCTGGAATATATCATTGCATCGTTTGGAAGGACGTTGAGTAACGAGACTTAGGCGTCGTGCATCCTCTGAAGCAGAAGTAGTTTCTTGCTTACGCAAAATACCCTATTTAAAAATAAGAAAAATGGAAGAAAATATATAAGTTATGGTTCGAAATGACATATCAAATATTGTTGTATCAACATTTCTTCGGAATGAAAATATACATCATTAATAAGGATATTAATATCGGACTTAATATCGGATATTGATTTGTTTGCTCGAGCAAAATTACGCCTAAAAGTATGCAACGTGCGCTACACCAACGTTTATGTTCTACGCTGAAATACTTTGTCCCTTGTCCAAAGACAAGTTATCCCTTGAAATGAGTAAAAAGGTTACTTTTTATCTACGAGTATTCTTTTAATTCATAAAGAAGTAATCAGTTAATTCGAACAATTCAAAGCCAGAGCATGGACATGAGCATGTCAATTCAGCTGTTGCACTAACAAAATAAGCCAAGTGAACAATCAACATACCAGGGACCGGGCAAAGGCGGCAAGAGAAACTTTATCCTTTCCGACTAATCCCGGCGCACCAAAGAACAATTGAGTGAGCTTTTATTTTCATTACGATAATCTCAGCGACTCCCCAGCTGCGACCGCGAACGAGCTGCTCCTTTCGGGGAGGGATGGGCAGAAGGCTTGCGGTCGTACGCTGTAATCGTCCAGATGTTGTCATTATGCTAGTGCCAATAGTTCATCGCCGGGGCGCTGGCGAACTTCTTCCCGGCGCCGTCAGTTCCGCAAGTCGCGTTGCGTTTAATCAGCGAAGCGAAAGGCGAAAACTTCTTCCCACACACACTCACAATGGCGGCACGGATGGTCGGAGCCAGTGACAGTTTCTGGCGACATGGTGAACCATAGTGCGCAACGGATTCTCGGGAATCTAGGGGTTGAAGCAAACTACGATTAAAAAAAACAACTTCCTCTTAGGATCATTTGTCTTTGTTCGAAACGGTTCGATTTTCTTGACTTGCCGCGGCCTTTTTGTGTGTAAACGTGAGCACGAGGAGCCGTAACCGCCGGAAGCGGAGGGATTGTGCGAGGAGAAAAAGTTTAATTAAAACGAGGAAAAACCCCGTCATTACGCGCGCAGCAAGTCGGTATCGTACGGTAATGGTATTCAACGTTAATCAAGCGAATGCGGTTGCATCTCGGTTGCATCCTGCTCCTCTGGACGTGTAGCCATTGTTATTTTCCATTATTTTCCGAAGAAGTTCCAGCATTCGAAAACCGATTGCAACCGAGAGTGGATGCTACTCCTCGTCGCGGAAGACGACGCACTATTGTTGAAGTTTTTCTTTTCAATTACTCGGTTCGCTCTCTCTCTCTCTATCTCTCTCTCGGTAAGATGCACCGGTCAATGGGCTATGAGGGCTTCTGAGGGTTTGCTGGATTCTGTTCAATTGAATGGCCGGGGAGTTCGGATAACCATAAATGTAACAGCATGATTAGAAATGTGCGATTGGTTCGGATTGTTATTGTTACCAGCTCGATTCCAATTGAT
>KZ072226.1:123432-136652 GCA_002091845.1 Anopheles cracens
AGAAGAAAAGCTCTTTATTATTTCGAACGTCATAGGACTGGGAATATTGATATGACTGTGTGAACTTTGGAAATGGACAGAAGAGTTGAATTTTGCCCTAATAGCGATGGTAATCTTCAACCAGTTTGAATGCGATTTTTATCATAAATTTTAACATTAATTGAAAAAGTCATGCTTCGATATCGACATGAATAATAATGATTGTTTATCTGACATACTAAGCAAATTAGCATCATGATGTAGCATGAAAGGAAACCAACACACACCGACGCAACGAAAACAATACGACGCATAAAGTGCATTCCCATGTCGATCGTGCTCTGGAGCTCACTGACTTCCAGAGTTCTACCATAGTGACATGCGTCTAGCTCATCCATTATCCCCGATAATCATGTAAATCGTTTGTACACATCACCGCCACCGAAAACGGGCTTATGACAGCTCCGAGGACTGTGAAATAGAGCACAAGTGTTTTTACCCTCATCAGATCAGTGGCATAAGGAAATGTCCATCAGGTGATATTTTATGTTGGCTCTCAGTAAACAAGTATGTTGAAAAATGATATTCGGGTCGTTGAGAGATTTTTGCTAGCATTTATTGATGCAATAACTAATGTTTATTCAACTTATATGTATGCTAAATGAAGAAAAGATATTCAAAAGTACTACTCGTACCTCTGATCCAGTGAGACGTGGACCTACATGAAAATGTCACAAAGAAAAATCCGGTTCGAAGGGCCAAACTATCCTTCAAAAGTGTGCTTCATTGTATAGATGATTATGTGTATCACATGGAATGTCTTTATTCATCCCATGGATCTACTAGTTTGTCCAAATCGCAGAGTCGTAAAGTATCTCATCATGCACGTCCTCCGGAAGATGATCCAAATCATCCTCCACAACTAATGTAAACAGTCGTTAAAAACAGACGATCCACACAGACTCCTTTGCACTATCAACATATCGCGCGATTTTCACCCAGCAAGGAGTCACCGCAGCGGAGCGGTTTTTTTCTCTTCTCCTGCACAACGGGTGACAAATGAGGCGAGGGCGAAGCGGAGGTGTCAAGTGTTTGTTTTTCTGTCGTTTTGATAAAGATGGCTGTGAGGCTGCGGGTTTTTGGTCCGCAGTAGTTGTTTAACGACCCAGTGTGCTCGAGAGAAAAGCGATTGAAAAAATAAGAAATATGTGTCACAAACCGGAAAAACGGTGATTTTTTAGTTGGAAGCGATACTTAACGTTTTTGTATATGAATTGCAAAAATTGTTTATGAATTAGTCGAAAAAAGCATTAATAAAGCATTGAATATTGATCCATTGAAAATTGCATACTTTTCGGCGTAAGTTTCATATATCAGCCCAAAAGTAGGCAATTTGCACGTTTTCTAATGTATTACTTACTGATTACTTACTTGTCCTACCTTGATATTGAAAAAAGGTTTCCAATGTCCACATTTTCTAACACAAATTAGGTCATGTACTAAAAAAAATCAAGAAAGTATAAAATGTATATGAAAAACATCATCATTATTGCTTAATTGTGCATTCAATGTTCTTGTCAGCGCAAACAAAACAGAGCCCAGCAACTAGAATCGTGCGTTGCTCCACAGACAAGCGAAACTCTCCGTCCGTTGACTCCTACGCGCGTCCTTCTGGGAAGGATAGCTGACCTCAAATCTCTGTCTCCGATCAAGTGCCATGCGGTCTGATTGTTATTACCATCCGTATAAATATTTATAACGGATTAGAGCGCAACAATTTTTATGTGCCGGCAGTGTTCGCCCAACAGGCTCCTTGAGATCTCGGAACGATAAAAGCAAAACGTTTCGAAGCGTCGCACGCGAATAACAACGGATCGATTGCACGAACAAACATCCGTTTTGCAAAACAGTTTTTGCGTTCCAGAAAGCAACGAAGAGAAAGAAAAAAAAACATAATCGGAAAACATAATGGGAAGCCCGTACAGAGTCCCTTTCCTGGACACTTCCCATGATCCTCGCGCCAAACCAACAGCAAGCCGGCTCTGGGTGGAAGTCAAGATTTTGGAAAAACCGGCTTCCTTTCAACGCACTTCCACCGGGAGTGACGGATCTCTTTGTGTGCGGTGTATCGATTTTCACGGAATGTTTTCCGACACCCTTTTTCCCGCCGGGATGGGGAAAACACCCGCACACGAGTCTGTATTTATCACGCCTGCCGTCTGATCGGAATCGAGCCGAAGACAAAATCCTCGCATTCGATTCCGGCACCACCCGGTGTCTGGCAGGGTGCTGATAATGTATGAGCTACGGATTAGTATTGATATTTGGGATATTTCCTGTCGCTGGAGGTATTTTTCGACGTCGTCGCTGTCGTGCCTTTCTTGTGGCCGGCGTATCCGGTGCACACATTTCCCCGGGAGTGTTGGTGCCTGCCAGGATACAAATAGGCAGAGATTTTGGAGTTTTTATCGGTCGCATTTTCACCCAGCAAGGAGTCACCGCAGCGGAGCGGTTTTTTTCTCTTCTCCTGCACAACGGGTGACAAATGAGGCGAGGGAATTTTCACCCAGCAAGGAGTCACCGCAGCGGAGCGGTTTTTTTCTCTTCTCCTGCACAACGGGTGACAAATGAGGCGAGGGTGAAGCGGAGGTGTCAAGTGTTTGTTTTTCTGTCGTTTTGATAAAGATGGCTGTGAGGCTGCGGGTTTTTGGTCCGCAGCAGTTGTTTAACGACCCAGTGTGCTCGAGAGAAAAGCGATTGAAAAAATAAGAAATATGTGTCACAAACCGGAAAAACGGTGCTTACAAGAAAAGGGCGTGTGAAGGGGTGTTTTTTTACGTTTCTCGTTCCATCTGGAACATCTCAAGAAGGTGTGCGTTGAACGGCGTTCGCATGGTCAGAAGGGCTCTGGATGTGATAAAAAAATGAATTTCCTCTTGAACGAGTTCGTTAGATTTCGGATAGGTTTTCCTCGAGGACTGTGAAATAGAGCACAAGTGTTTTTACCCTCATCAGATCAGTGGCATAAGGAAATGTCCATCAGGTGATATTTTATATTGGCTCTCAGTAAACAAGTGTGTTGAAAAATGATGTTCGGGAGGTTGAGAGATTTTTGCTAGAATTTATGTATGCAATCACTAATGTTTATTTTATCTATGTGTATAATAAATAAGGAAAAGATATTCAAAAGCTCTACTTGAGCCTCTGATCCAGTGAGACGTGGAGCTACATGAAAATGTCACTAAGAAAAATCCGGTTCGAAGGGCCAAACTATCCTCCAAAAGTGTGCTTCATTTTATAGATGATTATGTGTATCACATGGAATGTCTTTATACATCCCATGGATCTGCTAGTTTGTCCAAATCGCAGAGTCATAAAGTATCTCATCATGTACGTCCTCCGGAAGATGATCCAGATCATCCTCCACAACTAATGTAAACAGTCGTTAAAAACAGACGATCCACACAGACTCCTTTGCACTATCAACATATCGCGCGGCCGTGAATAAACACGACCCATTAACTATTATTTAAACAGCGCACCAATAAAACGCAGGTCTTCCAATAAAATCTCCCTCCGGATCATTCCGATTCGTCGTAATCGTCGCCGATATCATCACCGATCCGTCAACGCTTTTACGATCCGACCCGGCGCAGCGACACAAGAACCTCGCGCCACGCACTCTCGGGAAACTAATTCCCGGCTCATTAAAGCAAACACTTTCCGGCACGTTCTGGCCTGTGTGCGGGAGGGACATTAATTTCAACCGAAAATCCGCCGGCGCCCCGGCATTTTGTCTTTCGCGTGTCACACCACATCAACCACGAAACGAAAACGATTTTCCCGCTGTTCGCAGCGCCCACGGTGCTGCTGATGATTGTGTGATGACGCCGCGCTGGTGGACCACAAACAAAGCGCACTTTCTCCAGCTGGTAAGAACGAATTAAGGCTTCCAAACCCGAAGTAAACCGATACAAGCGTGCGTACCTCGGCAGCCATTGTGGTGATAATTATGTTTTCAACACGTTTCACTTTATTTCAATCTTACATTTCCCTGCCGCCGGAATGATGGAGCCGAATGGAATGTGTGTCTTGCTTCGGGAGTTCGGGAGATCGTTCTGCTGCAATGCGGCTGCGGTTTGGAGCGGCTGGGCTGGGATGAAAATAAAATCCGGCACGGTTTGGGGCACGCCGCTGTGACTGCCGAGAATCGATCGCTTGACGACTACCGAGCCAATCAATTTAATTTATTTCTCAATTTGTTACCTCAAGTTCGCTTCGGGTGGAGGCGTGTGCTGACGTCGCTGCCCACGTATCGATGGTTTCGTTGCGTCGGATGACACGGTGGGACATCGCTCCCTGGAGAACTGAGAAGTGACTTTTGAGAGGTGCATAAATCATTTAGTTGGTTCTTGTAGTATTCGATCACTTGGTTGGGCACTTCTTAAACCATTTTTCAGAATACCTAAGCACATGTCAAGTTTATTGAGCGTAGTTTTATTACACAGACAGTTTATAAAAAAAAAGAAATAAATACAGCGATTTCTCGTTTGAAACTGTGCAAATTATTGTGCAAATTATTGCATAAATAGAAATGAATTTGCATACATTTAGGAGTTATATTAATCGCTATATCAGCTAAACCCGTGTACTATAAATAATATCTAGCTCAATTTCTTAACTTAAAGGTTGTTTAAATCATGTTTTAGTTAACCGATTGTCTTAAAATTACATACTTTAGGCTTTAGGATTTCGTGAATTTACGCCCAAAAGTATGCACTGTTTCCTGCATTCACCCTGAAATGTTTACCCTGAAACAAAATGCCCACTATTGAATGCAAATAATAACTTCATGTAAAGGAGAATGATGAAACCAAGACAATGAACCGGGATCAAAACCCCATTACGATTGACTCACCCTTCCTTCCAGATGTACGAATGCAAATAAGACAGATTCATTCGACAAGCATCGAGCCGTAATGGACGATTTCCGTTATCCCTGCTTTAACTCGTCGTGCGGTGGCATGTGCTTCATATTTTCTTCCCACCCCTGGGCCGGCGTTCTTGAAGCTCGACAGACTGGAAGAAGTATTTTGCATTAAAATCTCGCTTCCATTCCCGACTCCACTTTGAGAGGCTTTGAACGAGGACGGATTTTTTAAATTCTTTTTTTGTTTTTTTTTTTTGCTTTTAAAACCTCGGGAGGTACTGCTGCAAATGCAATTCGAGTGACGCGGTATTGTTGCCGCCGCATGCAGCAGTAGAAGCAGCGTGTTCGGATAATGATGACTTCAAGTTTGATGAACGGGAACGGCCTCCTCTTGAGTGTAGGAAAATGGCATTACGAAAATCGATACACACACGTGTCACACACACACTCAAACGGACGCAGGGAAACAGCAGGAGAACGAGAACTAAAGGGAGCTGATTATATTGCGGCTCCAACCGTGTACGTGTGCGTGTGGAAAATGAGCACCGGGAGATACGGAAGCCGGAAACTTCTTGCTGTGGAGGAGACGCGCGTTCGGAACGATAGCGGTGGCGTATGACAATGACATCGAAATTCAGTGCCATCGTCTTTCACGGTGGCACCGTGCACTCGTTGGAGACAATTGTGCATACACAGACACATCCACACACACACTCAATTTACCACCATCCCCTACCACCCAGACGAGACACACACCGCACCGACATCGTCAACAGCGCCGCTGATCGTTCACACTGATACTTATCATTATTTTCCCTCTGCTCCGGAGCGACCACGGGCCGGAGACCTTCCGCCCCGAGAACAACCCACGACAACAATGCCTCTAAACATTTGGAATCATTTGCCATTTTGTCTCCGGCGGCTTCCACTCCGGTCCTCACTCTCCACAGAGCGTGGAGAGCGCCGTGGTCGGGAAATATCTAACAATCCGGACTCCGGAGGGCGGTGGGAAATAAATTGCTGAACGATGTTCAACCAGACTACTTACTCCTCTACCGCGTGCGTCTTGCGACGTACGGTCCGGGAAATGGTTTTTCCCGTACGGAATCCGTGAAATGAGCGACACTAACAATGTTCTGCCAGATGTTGGAGCTGTAAAGCGGGTTAAAACGAAAGCCCGGACCCGAAGATCTTGATGAGTGGGAGCTATCTCTGACGAATTTTCCGACTTTAAGAAAAAATTGGGTAAAAACTATAAAACTGCTTGTTTATATGTGAAAACCTCTATGGTTCCAGCTCGTTTTCTTCCATTGTATGTTAGCAAAAGCCTTATTAAAACTAAACTTGTCCCTAAACACGACACAACTAACAGACGTTAAACAGAAACTGGATTTCTCCAAACTTTCACGACCTAACTCCACTCCTTCACTCACTCGGTTAAATTCGTGGTGCATAAAATTCACATAACTCCCAAACTCCGTATGAATAAAATATTTTTTGATTTATCGATTGCACCTTCACCGGAATCGAATTTTATCGTAGCTCCCAACTCTCCGGCTCGTTTCGTCGCCCGCATGTGCACTGCCAATCACTTCGATTCTTTTATTCCCACAGTGGAATTTCATTTGCGCGCGCGTATGTGTGTGCGCCACCTCATGACACACGGACGCGCTAAATCGATCAGTAGATCCGGCCCAATACCCGGCGTTTCCCTTGGGTTTTATTTGGCGACTCCATTTTTTTTTTGCTCACTCCCAAACACACGCGTTTGCTGAAATAATAGAACAAAATCGTTCGGTGGAGAGTGAGTATTAAAAAAATCACTGCGACAGAGTAAAATGCATTCATTTGTGATGCCGCGCATTGCCTCCGAAGTCTCTCCCCCTTGGTTCGCTCGCACGACAAATTTTATATGCACCTGACGGAAATTCCACGCATCGTTGAAGCGTTCCCGTTTCCTATTTTTTTCTCCACCGGGCCTGGTTTTAGTGGCAGCACATCGAACATATTTTTTCCCCCGTTTCCGATCAGCGCAGCCCCAACTTCATGTACTAAACAATCGATCCGATCGTTGGATAAGCCACACTGATACTTATCATTATTTTCCCTCTGCTCCGGAGCGACCACGGGCCGGAGACCTTCCGCCCCGAGAACAACCCACGGCAACAATGCCTCTAAACATTTGGAATCATTTGCCATTTTGTCTCCGGCGGCTTCCACTCCGGTCCTCACTCTTCACAGAGCGTGGAGAGCGCCGAGGTCGGGAAATATCTAACAATCCGGACTCCGGAGGGTGGTGGGAAATAAATTGCTGAACGATGTTCAACCAGACTACTTACTCCTCTACCGCGTGCGTCTTGCGACGTACGGTCCGGGATTTTTGCTCACTCCCAAACACACGCGTTTGCTGAAATAATAGAACAAAATCGTTCGGTGGAGAGTGAGTATTAAAAAAATCACTGCGACAGAGTAAAATGCATTCATTTGTGATGCCGCGCATTGCCTCCGAAGTCTCTCCCCCTTGGTTCGCTCGCACGACAAATTTTATATGCACCTGACGGAAATTCCACGCATCGTTGAAGCGTTCCCGTTTCCTATTTTTTTCTCCACCGGGCCTGGTTTTAGTGGCAGCACATCGAACATATTTTTTCCCCCGTTTCCGATCAGCGCAGCCCCAACTTCATGTACTAAACAATCGATCCGATCGTTGGATAAGCAGGCTGTGCGCTACACTCACGGAGGAAACAAAATGAAATCGAAACAGCAGGCTCACATTCGACCCGATAAAACCCAACGCGCGCGGGATCCCTCGTTTCATTAAAATGCGCGTGTACAGGATCTGATAACTACTGCGCCCGATACACGGCGCACACGCCGGGTTGTGATGTTGCAATATTGCATTTCGTTAGGAAGGCAGCGAAGCGACAGCGATATCGGGGGAATTTCATTTCGGCCGGAACTGTCACGGGCTGATTTGAAGGGTCTGGGTGACCTATAAAACGGGCTGGCGTGATAAGAACGGAACGATTACGATACCTGTGGAGGGTAATAGGGATTGATCGTAAATGTGTAGTACAGGTGGAATGGAATAGCAAGTGACATGAGAGTTTTGGTGATGCGATAGTGGTTTTTTGGTTACGGATCGTAAGGAATAAGGAATATAATATATTATATTAATATATTCGCTTCTGTAGCGCGAATCAATTGTATTGCAACTAGATAGCATACTTTTAGGCGTTACTCATCTATGTTCATTCAGATTGTTCATATGGTGTTTTAAATTACATACTTTTAGGCGCAAATGGAATAATTTTGATATCGCTGTTTCACCTTTAATGTTGCTTAGTTTCTATTAAGAAAGCATACATCCGGGCTAAACTTTGTTGTACTAAATACAATTAATGCAAAACGCTTACAATTGAACTCTATTATCATCGTATTACCGCCATATTTGTCCAGCTGTTGTCCATATTTGTAGTAAAGTAAACCAGAACCTATCGTATTCTAATTGAAAAACGACTATCAAGTAATAACAATATTTGCGACTGTTTCTTCAGTCAGTACTCGCTCTCTGATTGAATCAAAAGAACTCTCGAGCAAATTAAAAGACCAGAGACTCATATAGCATTCGCTTCCTTGTGAAATATGTATTGCTCTTTGCTCCATTTAGTAACTAATTGAATCAGTTGCGCTCCTCGCAACTATCTCCTCGGTTTCTTCCCGCGAGCCGTGTCGGGCACTTATTAAAAATGGGTCACTTTTAACTGTCAGTTTGCATAATGTGCCCGGCGGCGGGGGAACGCGTTTCTTAGGTCGCTTTCTTTGAAAACAAAAGTAGAGAAAGCACTTTTTCACCCAGGCAAAACTTGCGAACACAAACACTAGCGAAACCGTGCGTTTCACTGTCCAGTGTCCTTTTTATGACCACTAATCCTCTCTCTCTCTCTCTCTCTCGCATTCCTCCGCAAACCTGACGCAAAGGCAGCACGTTGTGGGGGGAAAAGTTCGCTCCAATCTTTGAGCTGCTTCGGTCCGGCAGAGGCGAACGGGGCAAACATAACAAAACCACCGATACAACTAGTTCCTGAAGGTCCGTTTTTGCCTCGGCGCCAGGAGGAACTTTAGGCACTCAAAGTCCCGTGCAGTTTCGCGCTTTAATGCGCTTCTCCCTCCCGAATGTCTTGCTTGTAAAAGAAAGGAGCCTTCGCTGGTTCTTCCTTTCCCGCGCTATTACTCTTTGCACTTTGCCGCGCTACCGGCAAGGGGTTAAGTATCATCGTTTATTGTGTTTGGTCGCCGGCAACCGTCTCGTTGTCGTCGTTGTTGTTGTTGCCACTTTTTCATTAAGTCTTATTTTCATCAGGAAAAATGGCAATTTTCTTTGCTCCGCCTCTCGCACAACCCCGCTGAATGCTTAACTATGTGAACGGGCGCGCCCGCGGGCATTGCGAAGGAACTCCGGGTAGGAACTGTGAAGGAATGCATTTTTATGTTTATTCTTATGGAGTTTCTTACGGGCTTTGGGGCTGGGCAAAGGGATGCTGTAAGTTCGCTTTTATTCGCACTAAATTCTCGCAGCAGCGCGGCGATGTAAAAATACACTAAATTCCAGTCCTCCGAGCGGCAATGCACGAAACGACACGGGTACGGTGGAACGATATCGTAACCGTTAACGATATCGTTGCTTATCTGCTCCGGGTGCGGGATGTTTGGTTTGATTAAAGATCGCCCGGGGAAGGAAGGTTCCTGCTGGAGTTTTAAAGTTGTCATTTGGAGCTATGGGACGAGTGTGTTGGAGCATGTTGTTCGTGTTTAAACTCACTTCAAAATGGGAAATAACTCCACCCGAAGCCAGATTGGATGGGAATTAAGGATGTCTACGCTTATCTAGGATGTATCCTCCCCAAAACGATCCCTTCCCAACGGCGAATGTTCGAAAGGCCTTTATTGGTCGGAGGGACATTCATTTCGGACTTCATTGGAAGGACTCAAACGAACGAGACCAATTTTCCCACAGTCAAGAATTTAATTTAAACCTACTTTGACCGCCGGAAATGAAACCACCGCACCGAGCCCGGCACCGGATGCCGTGTCCCGAACGCCGGTTGGTCCGAAATTAACGACCGCGCTTCCAGCCAACTGCAGCTCCGGCTAATGACAGCGGCCGCACCACCGTCGGGTGACATCTCTTAACCGGGGGCCCGCCTGCCCGCCTGGTGCGTGTGACTGAGCAGGCACCCAACGTTCTGGGTCATAAATTTTGCTTCCGTTTGCTTAAAACTTCATGTCCCGCTCGCTGTGTCGAATAAATCACGAAGCGTGCGCGGCCTGTTCTGCTCGCACGTTTGCTGGCGGAGCTGGTCTTTGAGAGCGCGAGACTTTTGAAGACTCGTCCTTTTGTGGCGGAGCTTTGTTCCGGAACAGGCGAGGATAATCTAGTTTGCGCTGCTCGCAATACTCACCTTTGTTTCTAATGGAGCTTTTCAGTAAGTTTTGAAATTAATTTTCAAGTTCACTGCAATTAGCTGAGCAGAGCTACCGTTGTGCCTGGTACTAGACCACGTCGACTGTGTTTCATTTTTAGTGGCGAACCGGTTCGACGCACCTGCTTTATTGGTCAGTGGGGCAGTAAAACCTTTATCGAAACACTGTGCCACAATCTATTCTCTTGGCTTGCGAAGTAAAGCGCCACCTGGAGGTGTGTTACGACATCACGTAGCGTGGTTTCATTAAACTACTGCTACTCCATCCTCCCAACAGAAGTAGGATAGAAGTAAGTCGTACTTTTTTTATTTCCTCCAGCTTTACAGGACGTCAAAAGTTGACCACAGCTTAAAAGTTGGTCAGCTTTGATGTCGCCTTTGGCCTATTTTTCACTCGCCACCAACCAAGCATGTTGTGAGGTTACGGTTGCTTCCTTCGCAGGCACGTTTACCTCCAGGCGCAAGTTGTCCGGTTGTTTTTACTGGCTTCTACTCCGAGGCAAGGGTGTTAATTAGATTACCTTTTCCACCACTTCCAAGTAGCTTTAATATCTTGATGTTGTTAGCTTCTTTTTAAAATCTGTTGCATGATTGTAGCAAAAATCACTGCAAGTTACACAAGCAAAGGATGCTTTAAACCTTATTAAGAGATGAAGTCTTCGCACAAAGGAGCAATACTTTCGTTTCCACACGACGACGTGCATAAGTGCCACGGGCTCGCACTTGTCAGCCCGACGCTTTGTTGCCGGCGAGACGGGTAGGTTTCATGGCGCTGCTGCTACTGCTGCTCCTGTTGCAGTAACGAACGTGCTTCTTGCGATCCCGTGCACCCCGGTAGTGTGAGGTCGGGACGCGGGGGGTAAAACACCGGAAAGCCGGTCGGGAAAATGTAATTATGTTTTCTAATTAAAATCATCTAATAAATCACGAAGCGCGGTGGAGTGAGTGCGAATTTGGGGTGTTTTAATTTATGGGACGCGCACACGTTGGATATGACATAAATGATTGTTGGTTTTAGTTACTGCTGAATAAAATAAACAAAAAAATGATAATTTTAATATTTGTACCGATTGTGTTCTTCAAGAAACTAATGATATCCAATAACAGAGGTGTGGAGTTCTGTAAATATTAAACTAGTTCGTTTTCACGTCGAAATACTTGAGTTGGGTACAGGGACAGTACTTTATTTTGCTGTAAGTTATAAAGTCTTTGTGGATATTTCATTGAGCGTATCTTTTAAAATGACGATTTAGAGGTTCTATAAATGACTTCCAAAGTCAGCTATAGCTATTCTATTTCATTGATCGAAGAAATCAAGTATATTCCACCAAGAAATATGTAAGAAACAGACAAATAAGGAATGACTGATCCATTGCTTCAGTACGATTGTTTTATCAGCCCAAAAGTATGCAACCAGCAGAGCAAAAATTTTAATAATCTTTTCTGACGTATTTTATCATTATTAGTTCAAAGCATTATCGGTGTTTACTTAGTGGTTGCGTTCTTTCTTGCTATGAATCATACGAAATATCTTTTTTGCTTGCTTCCATTTCCATTTTCATCCCTCATATACATCACTTAAAGATTTTTGTAAATTTTAAAGTCCTTAAAAGTACGCCAACACTCAAATGAGGTTTACGCTACACCCTTTATCGTTGTTCAGCGACGCTGAAAGAATTAATTAGATGATGCCGACTAGTACACACACTCACCCATACACACGCATGCCCGCTTCCGCAAAAAAGAAGCCCGGAAAGGTTTGTTCATCAGTCGCCGGGATGGCTTGTCCCGATGAAGAAAGAAAGCCGCTTTATGATCGTCGTCGTTTTGCTCATTCATCAAACTAACCTCGCCATGGGTTTATTCACTGGACTACCAACCACCCGGGGTAGCGAGCAAAACAACGAAACACGGCACGAAAAGTGCATACGATGGACGTGCATAAGTGCCACGGGCTCGCACTTGTCAGCCCGACGCTTTGTTGCCGGCGAGACGGGTAGGTTTCATGGCGCTGCTGCTACTGCTGCTCCTGTTGCAGTAACGAACGTGCTTTTTGCGAACCCGTGCACCCCGGTAGTGTGAGGTCGGGGAGCGGGGGGTAAAACACCGGAAAGCCGGTCGGGAAAATGTAATTATGTTTTAAACTAAAGCCATTGTTGACAAATGAAATCTGGTTGGATCAACCCTAGTGGCAACATATCCTCTGACGCTTTCCGTACACGTTTTTACGCTCGGAAGGTAAACGGAGGTTCTATCTGCGCATATTGAAATATGAATTGCGCTCCGCATCGTAACGCTCTGTGCTCCAGGTAAGATAGGAAAAATGGTTCCATAGCTCACGTGCACAGCGTTCCTTGAGCGTTTTCAATTTAGCATATCTCCTTGTGCTACCCGATACTTGTGACTTCCGGCTGCAAAGGAGCTACAGCTTTTTATTCAATCACTCACACAGGTGAGCGAAGCCGAACGCACATCCTCCCGATGCTTCCAGCAATGCACAGCGCAGCCTTGAAAAAGGGGGGGGGCTAAATGTATATGAGGGCTATATGGAATGGCAAATTGGTGATGATTTGCAACATTCATGAGACGCTTTTTTGCATAAGTCCCGAACCGTGGAGCAACGTTACCACATCACTCCGGCCCAGGGAAGTGATGTGACGATGGAAACTGTGCCACAACGTTTGAAGCGTACGTTCTGTCGGAGCTCGGGCGACGTAAAATTGGAAAGAATGATGATGTGAATAGTGCTAATATTTACTTGGCGTCGCTACTAGCTTCTCTTTTTTTGTTCTCTATGTCTCAACGCCAACTATCGGAAGCATCTCAAT
>KZ072231.1:21956-49648 GCA_002091845.1 Anopheles cracens
AGCCAACCTGTTAGTATTTCTGTGCAGTTCTAAAAGGGGTCGCCATGTATTTGGTTGTAGACAGAAGAATCATGTGTCGTTATTTGGGCAAGGGCACACTGAAAAAAAAACAACGTATTTTATAATTATGCAGCAGTGATTATATTATATTTATTTTAAAAAATACTCTACACAGTTGTAAGTTATGTTAAGGAAATGTAAAACCCTGCTTGACCTTAATTTTTTTAAATTAGGAGCTGCTATGAGATGTTAAACAAGGGCTAGAGCTACAGGCTCCCCTACAGTTAATTCCCTTTAACTGTATCAAGACGTTTATTTCGCACACTCAATTTACTACTCATTTTTTCAACTTTTTCTCTTTTTTCCTAGGATTTCTATCTATCTAAAGATTTTTTCTTTTCTTTGCAATCTCATTCTATGACACCAACAGCCAACAGTCAAATCAGCCAAAAATTCACATTTATTGCAGAATTTCCAAATTTCAGAGCCCAGAGTTGAGAAAAGAAGTGATTTTATTTATTATTGAAAAGAAATGAGAAAAGAATGGATTATCGGTGCATGTAAAGGTACTAAAATAGTTTCTAGAAGGGTCATGCATCCTATTATGATTGAGATTGGAATAACAGAAAACGAAGAATGAGTCTAGACCATTATCAACAACTTGCATTAAAAGACCAGTGCGATGGAGGTGCCCGGTGCTCCATGTCATTGGGAACATGTTTGGTTGTGTTTGTACAATTTTTGTTCATAATTGTTCGGAATTTGTGCCAATGGTTTTCAAAAAAGTATTTAAAAAAATCAAAATTAAATGTCTTTCCAAAACAAATAAAGAAGTGAGGTAAGAAAGACCAAAGAAACAACTCTTATAAAATGTTGAATGAAACATTTCAGAGTATGTGTTATCTTCGTCAACCATATTGAATCAAATTTTAGCACAAATCGATTTGAAACACCCCAGAAATCTCGAAACCAGGTCAGATCCTCTTTCCAACCTCTTTCTGCTCTCTGATGTTTGCCTCAGTGACGATGGCGCTATTTACATTCTTCGGTGCGCCTTTTGTTCCGGAAGCACCGACGAAATCTTCTTGAATTGGCACTTGAGAGTCAGTCAGGCACGCTGAAACGGCTGCTGCCACCTCATTCAAAAGGAAGCCAATCGAACCCAACGCGAGCTCAATACCGTTCGCTTTGCAAGTGGGACGGTGCATTCAGTTGCACCGTTCAAAAGCCCTTTCACACCGCTTTCCGTCATCGCCGCACGGTTCGAGTGGCGAATGCTGCGATCGGCATCAACGTCGCCATCATCAAGGAATGTTTTCGTGGTAGGTGTGGGATTGAACGGGCAACAGCTTAATGCATGATGGACACATTGGCAGGATTTTCCGAGCCGGTGCCAATTCAGATGGGCGGGCAAAGCGTGTGTGTCGGGTGCGTTGAAATGAACGGGATTAGCTTTACCGATGTCGAATGTTACACCTGGGAAAATCGCTCATCCTGTAACATCCCCAGTCGGCCGGGCCCGAGCAACAGGTTGTTGGTGCCGGTTGCCGTTTTTCGTTAAAGTTCTGTCGTACCCACCGTCAGCGGAATCCTCAGGTGTGTTTGCCTCACCCTACGCCAACGGGCACAACTCCTTCCGAAAGAATGTCGACACCCCGGAGCAATTGGGAGCAACTTGTGAACCCCCTAAACTTGTTGCTACCGACTGGATGTCGGTGGTGGTCGAGTACACTTCCAGGAAGGTGACCGTTTGCTATTAATGGTGATGCATATGCGCTTTCCCGGAGGTGCCTCGAAGTTCCGTGAAGTTTTCCTTCCATGTTCACTGGGATATTGTTTTTCCCTCCCTGCTGCCGCTTTTATGAGTTTCCTGGGAATTGGCACGGGCGAACGTGCCCTTCCAGCTGGATGTGCGATTACCATATCCATGGCTGGGAGATATGCGATAGGTTCTGTTGTTGTAGCTAAATTGAATATTAAATTATGGACAGAGTAATTCTCATATGTAGCCTCTGCCGTTGGAAGGTAATTGGAAATGAGGCCATTATGGTTGCTTTGAGAATTTCAGTTTCATTCGTTTGTAGCGTGCGCCCTTCAAATTGTGTCAGACTAATGAATGCATTAACGATTCCATTGTGCGCTGCAATAGTCGGCCAGGAATTGTTCTAGTTTACGCAACACTTTCAATTAAATAGAACACGATGGATTACGATAATGACGATGTACCGGGTTGCATCTAGTACGCACTGCTTTTACTTCGAATGGTCTAATAATTTACCTCTTCACACCTAGGTGGCGCTAGTGAGTATAAAGCGAAGTGTTTGAAACAGTAAAATATATTTCTTTCTTCTGATTCAATCACACCACTATTTCTTTGGGTGCGTCACTTTTAAAATGTAAATCTAAACTGAAAAGATAAACCGCATCAAGAACGGCGCTGCCGCTTACGAATCCGACACGGATGTTGTTTGGTATTTGCGCCCTTAATTCGATTGAGCTGTACGAAGTGACGTACTGGCAGAAGAATCCTATCGGCTCATGGCCGGGTGCGCTGAGTACAAGAAGCGTTCCGCCCCGCTGATGGTTCCGGTTTTTCGATTTCTAGATCAATCCCACAGCCGGCAGGTGTGTTTTCTTCCCACGGTTCGCAAATACCGCCCGTATGCAAATGGGTTACCCTGGAGAAGGACGGCACCGACATGTTTACCCAGCGTGTTGGCGGCCGGGATAATTCAATAACCGTGTGCATATGCTGCGATTGCCGGGTATTCCATTTCCGATCGATGTATGAATGGATGGACGGGAATTCCCTCGGTCGCCTGGCTATTGACTCGCGTCGCGGAGTCATCATAACGTAAGTTAATTGTGTTTGCTCGGTGTGATTGAATCTCCGGCTATAAATATCGGGCCGCACGGAGTTTTATTCGCAACCGTCCGCTTTGATCTGTCGGAGTCACATAGTGTTGGGAGGCGGCATCGGTGAGCACAAAAGATTGCAGCTATGGCCGGGACAGATAAACAAAATTTGGCTCTACTACTGCTGGCGACGGTCGGGCTGGTCGGGAATGGGTTTGCAGGAGCCCAAGAAGAATACGCGCGTTCTTCCGACATCCGGGAGGCAGTTGAGTCACTGCTCTCACTGTTTGGAATACCCCTGAAGGTGATTGCTTTCATTGGATGCTGGAAGGAAGGTGAGCGAACGAAACGAAATTTGCAATGGATGGAGAAATTAACATTTTCGCTTTTCATTCCTCAGGTCAGAAGTTTGCGTTTGCGAGAAATGCAAATCGCTTTTTGCAATTTGTTGATCCCAGGAATGAGCCATTGGAGCTAGCGTATGAAACGCTTGATGGTGATGTGGAAAGTCATCAGACGATAGTCATGGTAGATCTTCATTGTAATGGCACGGAACGTTTTCTGATCGAAGCTGGCCAGCGTTTGTACTTGAATTTCCACTGGCTGGTGATGGATTCCGGATACCACGCCTTGCCACAGTCAGTTGACCACTATTGGGATATACTAAGAGCATTACCGATTCTTGTCAGTAGCGAATTATTTGTGCTACTAAGGGAAGATGATCAAGCGATTCGCTTTGTTCAAGGTAACCTAAACAATATTTTGTTTGTAATATTCATTTACTATCTCCCTTCCTCTATGGCCAGTGTACAAAGTGAGTCGGGACAGTGAAGTACTGACAGAAAACTACGCCCTTTGGAAGCGGAACTCCAGCTCCTTTGAGGGACAGTTAATAGATTTACGCGACCAGAAGGTCACATCGGTTCGACGCAAAAATCTACACGGTCACTCGCTGCGCGCCTCGATGGTCATCACAAATCCGGATACGTTGAACCATCTAACGGATTACAAGTACCTTTTGGGGTGTTCCCAGCTTAAGATAGCTACTAACCTGCTTCTGTTCTCCTTTCAGAGACAAACACATCGACACGATCACGAAGGTGAACTACATCCTCACCAACTACCTGGCCACGTATCTCGGCGCCGGAGTCAACTATACGCGGGTGTCATCCTGGGGGTACTACAACACGACCACCAACACGTGGGATGGTATGATCGGTGAGCTGGTGCACGATGTGGCTGATCTCGGGGCGTCACCGTTGTTCTTCACCACCGACCGAATCGTGGTGATCGAGTACCTTGCAATGACGTCTGAAACGCGCTCCAAGTTTATCTTTCGCTCACCGAAGCTGTCATACACGGAGAATGTGTTCGTGCTGCCGTTTGATGATGTAAGTTTCTATAGGTAAACATGACGTACCAACTGACTCATTTATCACGCAAGGTATGGCGCGATTGTGAGATCCGTCGATAGAGCATGTCTTTAGTAGATATAGCGCAGATTTAGTGAAGATCTGTATCTCAGATGTGTATGTAACTACCGGGACTATCCTTGTGTTATATAAGTTTTCTACTAATATGAGAGTGGATTTACTCAACTGACATGGTCTCAACTGCCCTTAGATTTCTCTGGTGGCTTCAGCAGATTCCAATCTATGTATAAGTTATAGTTTCTAAAAACTCGACGTAAAATAGAAACAATTCAAGCAAGATTTTGATTACTACTTGGTATGATTTACCCACCGGAATCGATTGATGCTCTGCTATTACATTTTCTTTTCGGATATCTCGACGTCCATATTGTTGTCGGAGCTTTTCTTCAACATTTCTAAATCAATCTGCTCGTAATGTATACATATTGCCTGACATTTCTTTCGATTTCCAGCACGTTTGGGGCTGCGTAATTGCGGTCATCGTCAGCTCTTCGGTGCTGCTACTCGTCACACTCTGGGTCGAATGGAGAGTAGTGGCCGGCGAGGCGGACAAAGCATCCGCCACATCCGATCCCTCGATCATGACGGCAAGTCTGCGCGACACACTGCTCATGATGTACGGTGCCTCCTGCCAGCAGGGCTCGTCCGTCCTGCCGCGCAGTTGCTCGGCGCGCACGATAACGATGCTAACGTTCACGGTGCTCATGTTCCTGTACGCGAGCTACTCGGCCAACATTGTCGCGCTGCTGCAGAGCCCATCGACGAAGATCCAAACGCTGGAGGATCTGCTGGCGTCACGGCTGAAGTTCGGTGTGCACGATACGGTGTTTAATCGCCACTACTTCACCCACGCCACCGAGCCCACTCGGCGGGCACTGTACGAGCAGAAGATCCGCAAACCGGCCGGACCGGATGCGTTCATCGCGCTCGAGCAGGGTGTCGAGCGGATCCGGCACGGACTGTACGCGTTCCACGTGGAGCAGGGCGTCGGCTATAAGGTGATGAGCGAGACGTACCAGGAGGACGAAAAGTGCGGCCTGCAGGAGATACAGTACCTGCAGGTGGTGGATCCGTACTATGCGATCCAGAAGAACTCGTCCTACAAGGAGATGGTTAAGATCGGGTGCGAGTGGTTGTGGGACGTAGTACTCTTGCCATCTGTACAGGGTTTCTTTCTACTACTTTTCACAGTTTGTTCCGCCTGCACGAGCACGGCATCCAGTATCGGGAGAACGCGAAGCTGTACACGAAAAAACCCACCTGCTCGGGTGGTGGCGGCAGGTTCGTACCGGTCAGTCTGGTCGATGTACAACCCGCCGTGTGGATTATTCTCTGGGGAGCCGGGCTAGCGACGGGATTCTTCATCACCGAGCTTTTTTACCACCGTATGCTGGTACATTGGATCCGGAGAAGGTTGAGACGAATGATGCGTCAAGCAAACATGACACGTACTGACTAACACACACTGTGCGAATGTCATCCTGTGAGGTTTTGTGGAAGGATGGAAAGACTTTTTTTTAAAATAAGTTTATTTACTCAAAAAGAGAGAAAAAACAATACGCATGAGATTTCAACTACAGTATATGTAATATGTATATAGTGAATGTTACTACAGCGAGTATACGAATAGGTAACCACGCGCCCGGTGTCATAGTTCGTGTTGTTTTCCTTGCACATCAATATAAGTGTTGATTTTTGTTTGGTTTACAATTTAAAGACGTTTGTCGTGTTGCTTACCTAACGTTACAAACGAAACGAAACAATGTACAATTATCTACTTGCTGTCTCCCGCGAACGATGATCGTTACTGGCACGTTCCTGCAGCAGGGCCTATTACAGATCCTGCCGCCGCTTAGCACAACTTGCGTAGTCTCTTAGTGTAACTCGTGTAACAACTTGTTTATCGGTAAAATGCGCCTTGCCTTCACAAGCGGCAAAGGGGATACTACCTGGGGTACTACATTTACTACAGTTTTGCACAATTCACTCCTGTGTGTAAGTCGTTTCATTTACTCCGCTGTACGCACGCTCCTCGCACGAAGCTTGGCGAACCACCAATAAGCAAATTAAATGCGGTGTGTCCCGTCTGGTGACATCGTTGTACGCCATCCGTTGACCGTCCGGTGACGATTGCCGAACAATCGAACGAAGCATGAAGGTTGACCCCGTGAAGCATCAGCATCCTTAGACGGTCCCTTTAGACGGAGTTTTCATCTAGACCCTAGTTGTTACGACAAGAAAAGAATGGCAAAGAAAGCAAAAGCTGAATGTAATACTTTGCTTGTGTATTGAGATATTGAGGGATACGCCGTACGAAGCAAAAACAATAAAAAAAAAACAAACGAATGGCGCCAAACTCGCTGAAATGATCCCTGTGACAGATGTTAGGCCAGCAAACGAAGGACGAAAGTAGGAAACAAAAAAAAACCCGCTTCATTCCCATTGTCCTTGTTCGGATCGTTTTTGCCACCTTTCCCAGATCCATCGTCCCAAAAGGGGAAGCAATTCTGACGCAAAATTTGGTGTCCTCCGGCGCTCTACTCACCTGCATCAGCGGGCTGATGGCACGCGGTGCTATCGACTGCATGTGCAGCGCACCGTTGGAGCCACGCATCGCGCTCGGGTAGGTGTGCGGACCGAGCAGGGTCGTGGTGGTGGCCGACGAGGCACACGATTCCCGCTTGTTGTAGGTCAGCGGTCTGCAAAGAAGTGGCAAATACAAAAAAAAAAGAAAAGAACGGATGCAACGAATTGCGGCAGCGGCAAAGGAATTCTCTGTGTGTATGTGTGCGTGTGTTTGTGTCCCGGTACGATCGGTCCTCGAAAATTGTCCAAATCAATTACGACCGGAAGGTGGGCACCGGAAGGGCTTCGCGGGTGGAAAATGAAATGGAAACAATGCTAGAAAGCGCTTCGGGCTCGGGTTTTTTGTTTGCACCGGTTTTCCTCCCGCTCGTGATGGATGGATTTTGAGCCATTGATCGTCGAAGGTTTTCATTTCCGGGGTGCGCATAACAAACGACTTTTGTCTTCCGCGAAAAACCTGCGTTTTCGGGATGGTCCCTGATGTTTTTTTTGTTTGCTTCACGATGCGTACACGTTACGCAGACTGGGTAGCTGGGTAGAGTGGAGTGTAAGGGCGTGGTGGTGAGAAAAATAATAGTCCCTAATCAATTACAAACTATCCCGGGCGTCGGGTGTCAAGAGAGGCGATATGGCGGACGCGGAAATACGTTTGATTTATTTTACGATTCACGGATTTACGATTCTCCCGGCTAACGTTTCGTGATTCTTTGTAGCTTTCAACGGGAGTAAACGGCACGGTTGAAAGGATTCATTTATTACATTAAAAAAGCAACAATTTGGCTATTTTTAAACTTCAATTACTACTTGGTATGATTTACCCACCGGAATCGATTGATGCTCTGCTATTACATTTTCTTTTCGGATATCTCGACGTCCATATTGTTGTCGGAGCTTTTCTTCAACATTTCTAAATCAATCTGCTCGTAATGTATACATATTGCCTGACATTTCTTTCGATTTCCAGCACGTTTGGGGCTGCGTAATTGCGGTCATCGTCAGCTCTTCGGTGCTGCTACTCGTCACACTCTGGGTCGAATGGAGAGTAGTGGCCGGCGAGGCGGACAAAGCATCCGCCACATCCGATCCCTCGATCATGACGGCAAGTCTGCGCGACACACTGCTCATGATGTACGGTGCCTCCTGCCAGCAGGGCTCGTCCGTCCTGCCGCGCAGTTGCTCGGCGCGCACGATAACGATGCTAACGTTCACGGTGCTCATGTTCCTGTACGCGAGCTACTCGGCCAACATTGTCGCGCTGCTGCAGAGCCCATCGACGAAGATCCAAACGCTGGAGGATCTGCTGGCGTCACGGCTGAAGTTCGGTGTGCACGATACGGTGTTTAATCGCCACTACTTCACCCACGCCACCGAGCCCACTCGGCGGGCACTGTACGAGCAGAAGATCCGCAAACCGGCCGGACCGGATGCGTTCATCGCGCTCGAGCAGGGTGTCGAGCGGATCCGGCACGGACTGTACGCGTTCCACGTGGAGCAGGGCGTCGGCTATAAGGTGATGAGCGAGACGTACCAGGAGGACGAAAAGTGCGGCCTGCAGGAGATACAGTACCTGCAGGTGGTGGATCCGTACTATGCGATCCAGAAGAACTCGTCCTACAAGGAGATGGTTAAGATCGGGTGCGAGTGGTTGTGGGACGTAGTACTCGTGCGATCTGTACAGGGTTTCTTTCTACTACTTTTCGTAGATTGTTCCGCCTGCACGAGCACGGCATCCAGTATCGGGAGAACGCGAAGCTGTACACGAAAAAACCCACCTGCTCGGGTGGTGGCGGCAGGTTCGTACCGGTCAGTCTGGTCGATGTACAACCCGCCGTGTGGATTATTCTCTGGGGAGCCGGGCTAGCGACGGGATTCTTCATCACCGAGCTTTTTTACCACCGTATGCTGGTACATTGGATCCGGAGAAGGTTGAGACGAATGATGCGTCAAGCAAACATGACACGTACTGACTAACACACACTGTGCGAATGTCATCCTGTGAGGTTTTGTGGAAGGATGGAAAGACTTTTTTTTAAATAAGTTTATTTACTCAAAAAGAGAGAAAAAACAATA
Source organism: Anopheles cracens (assembly GCA_002091845.1). Taxonomy (NCBI): domain Eukaryota; kingdom Metazoa; phylum Arthropoda; class Insecta; order Diptera; family Culicidae; genus Anopheles; species Anopheles cracens. The sequence goes on from KZ072231.1 coordinate 30,902, forward strand.
CGCATGAGATTTCAACTACAGTATATGTAATATGTATATAGTGAATGTTACTACAGCGAGTATACGAATAGGTAACCACGCGCCCGGTGTCATAGTTCGTGTTGTTTTCCTTGCACATCAATATAAGTGTTGATTTTTGTTTGGTTTACAATTTAAAGACGTTTGTCGTGTTGCTTACCTAACGTTACAAACGAAACGAAACAATGTACAATTATCTACTTGCTGTCTCCCGCGAACGATGATCGTTACTGGCACGTTCCTGCAGCAGGGCCTATTACAGATCCTGCCGCCGCTTAGCACAACTTGCGTAGTCTCTTAGTGTAACTCGTGTAACAACTTGTTTATCGGTAAAATGCGCCTTGCCTTCACAAGCGGCAAAGGGGATACTACCTGGGGTACTACATTTACTACAGTTTTGCACAATTCACTCCTGTGTGTAAGTCGTTTCATTTACTCCGCTGTACGCACGCTCCTCGCACGAAGCTTGGCGAACCACCAATAAGCAAATTAAATGCGGTGTGTCCCGTCTGGTGACATCGTTGTACGCCATCCGTTGACCGTCCGGTGACGATTGCCGAACAATCGAACGAAGCATGAAGGTTGACCCCGTGAAGCATCAGCATCCTTAGACGGTCCCTTTAGACGGAGTTTTCATCTAGACCCTAGTTGTTACGACAAGAAAAGAATGGCAAAGAAAGCAAAAGCTGAATGTAATACTTTGCTTGTGTATTGAGATATTGAGGGATACGCCGTACGAAGCAAAAACAATAAAAAAAAAACAAACGAATGGCGCCAAACTCGCTGAAATGATCCCTGTGACAGATGTTAGGCCAGCAAACGAAGGACGAAAGTAGGAAACAAAAAAAAACCCGCTTCATTCCCATTGTCCTTGTTCGGATCGTTTTTGCCACCTTTCCCAGATCCATCGTCCCAAAAGGGGAAGCAGTTCTGACGCAAAATTTGGTGTCCTCCGGCGCTCTACTCACCTGCATCAGCGGGCTGATGGCACGCGGTGCTATCGACTGCATGTGCAGCGCACCGTTGGAGCCACGCATCGCGCTCGGGTAGGTGTGCGGACCGAGCAGGGTCGTGGTGGTGGCCGACGAGGCACACGATTCCCGCTTGTTGTAGGTCAGCGGTCTGCAAAGAAGTGGCAAATACAAAAAAAAAAGAAAAGAACGGATGCAACGAATTGCGGCAGCGGCAAAGGAATTCTCTGTGTGTATGTGTGCGTGTGTTTGTGTCCCGGTACGATCGGTCCTCGAAAATTGTCCAAATCAATTACGACCGGAAGGTGGGCACCGGAAGGGCTTCGCGGGTGGAAAATGAAATGGAAACAATGGTGGAATGCGCTTCGGGCTCGGGTTTTTTGTTTGCACCGGTTTTCCTCCCGCTCGTGATGGATGGATTTTGAGCCATTGATCGTCGAAGGTTTTCATTTCCGGGGTGCGCATAACAAACGACTTTTGTCTTCCGCGAAAAACCTGCGTTTTCGGGATGGTCCCTGATGTTTTTTTTGTTTGCTTCACGATGCGTACACGTTACGCAGACTGGGTAGCTGGGTAGAGTGGAGTGTAAGGGCGTGGTGGTGAGAAAAATAATAGTCCCTAATCAATTACAAACTATCCCGGGCGTCGGGTGTCAAGAGAGGCGATATGGCGGACGCGGAAATACGTTTGATTTATTTTACGATTCACGGATTTACGATTCTCCCGGCTAACGTTTCGTGATTCTTTGTAGCTTTCAACGGGAGTAAACGGCACGGTTGAAAGGATTCATTTATTACATTAAAAAAGCAACAATTTGGCTATTTTTAAACTTCAATATAAGTGATCGAAATTAGTTCTGCAGTCAAAAATTTAATAAGTTTGGTTAACTATTTTAAACTTTATGACATTCTTGAATGGACGCATTTGAAAACTATCGATTAGCGCAATATTAAGTTACCTTTATTATAGAAGTGTCTATAAACGCACTATTAGGCTATTGATCGTTTAAGGCAGTGCCAAAATAGATCATTACGAAGAGAACCTAACACTACAACATAGTAAATCATATCTTTAGTATATATTCCATGAACTTTCTTCAAGAAAGATCCTAGGTATGGCGGGAGTTCCTGCAGGTAGTATACTAGGACCACTATTGTTCATCCCATTTGTGTTGAAACGTACGAATTTGTGATAATGTTGGAACGTAATTATTCGAGCGAATTGGTTAAGATCGGAGCGCATTCGTGCTCTAAGGTTGCGCTCCGCATTGACGTCACTTTTAGTTTATAAATGGGAGCGAAAAGGCTTTTTCGTTCTCTTCTTCTGGATACCGTCAACAGCGCTGCGTTAGATAATTAATCCACTTTTATCCGACACTTTCTGCGATCGAACAATGACCTGCTATTTCTTCTCCTGCCGGCATATCTTCGGGTTTACGGAGAGGAGATATTTTCACGAGCAAACTTTTATTCTCCACTTCTATGTCTGTACTGTATTCGATTCGATTCGATTATTGAGTTTTATATATTCTATAACTCAGTCATACTACCTATTCCAGACCTTAAACCAAAACCAGTAAACATACAAAAGACTTGTATTATATATTAGAGGCTTTGAAATTTGATTGGGGTAAAAATGGGTAAAGCTAACAGTGTTCAGGAAATCGTTAGATCAAACGGGAAGAGAATAGAGTAGCAAACTACTTGGATTGTAAAACTAAAATAGTTAGAACAAAACTGGAGAGTATTTCATCCTTATCCACCTTCAAATTCCTAAAAATAGGTTTCTTGGTATCAATCGACATCAAAAGCATCAGTGAGCAATATTCGATCCATTTGACAGTGATTTGTGTTTTTTTTTGGTCCAATTCCACAAATCCAGTACCAAAGTTAGGTTACCTTGATTTAAATTTGCCTCAACCTTATCCTCAATTATCTCCTTTCACACGGCCCGCTGGATGCCGTCGCAGTGGTTTAAACTAATGGCTGTTATTTAAATTCGAACAGTCATGGAGGAAACATATTACAACACTCGGAAGGATCAGCCGGCCCGATACGATACGCTCGTCCGTTCCTGTGTTTCTATTTCGCGGATCGTCCATTTAGGCAGCACAGGATTAGCGAGCTTATCGTGCCATCAGCTACCGTGCTGTTTTCTTTCTCTATATTTTAGTCCAAATTTCCGGAAACCCTTGTGGGTCCTACTCACTTGTGACCTAGATTGCTGCAACGATGTAGAAGCAGACTCGTAAAATGAAGATAATTCCTTGTGCGCTTCGATGGATTTCGTGCTATTTTTGATGGGATTGGTGAGATGTGCGTATTGAATTTGTATAAATTTTACATCTGTTTTGATGAAATTTTCATGTACAGTACAAGAGCTCATTGGTGATGCATTCTTGCCAAACGATCTGGATGGACGTAACGGACGTGCGGACAGAGGTACAAACCACACAAATGGGCCCACACGACCCTCACCATAAATGATTCCAGTCACAACCTTCACCACGCCTCCAAATCCCATCGTAACAAAGCGTACATCATTAGATTATACGGTGGTTTTGCAAATTACTACAGCGACCGTCAGCAACCGTCAAACCCGGGTCGATCATCGAGCGGTATTGATTTTGATTGCCTAGGCCAGCGTGCTGACAGTGGGCGCCAGCGCGAAAAGCCGGCAGCCTGTTCCATGGTAAACCACAACCTCAAAACCCACCCTCAAACCACGCAGAGCAGTCCGTAGTTTCGGTGATGGTGCGTGGATGCTCGTTGACTTTTGCTTTCAGGCGAAGCTGAAGCCAACGTTTGGCTAATTATGATGGCATCCTCCATTCCTTGGTCGCCATTTCCCATCTTCATGGCTCCACTCAAAATCGAACATCGAACGCGACGAATCCTGCAACCTAATGTGAGTCTTTTGGTCATACTTTAAAGAAGTTTATGGTTCCCAGGTAGCTAGAAATGCATTTATTGTCAAGATTCACGAGATACCATATTCAAATTTTGAACCAGTAAAGTATGTATTCCTAGTTCTAAAATCCAACCTACGTTTCTTCTTGAAAACTATCGATTAGCGCAATATTAAGTTACCTTTATTATAGAAGTGTCTATAAACGCACTATTAGGCTATTGATCGTTTAAGGCAGTGCCAAAATAGATCATTACGAAGAGAACCTAACACTACAACATAGTAAATCATATCTTTAGTATATATTCCATGAACTTTCTTCAAGAAAGATCCTAGGTATGGCGGGAGTTCCTGCAGGTAGTATACTAGGACCACTATTGTTCATCCCATTTGTGTTGAAACGTACGAATTTGTGATAATGTTGGAACGTAATTATTCGAGCGAATTGGTTAAGATCGGAGCGCATTCGTGCTCTAAGGTTGCGCTCCGCATTGACGTCACTTTTAGTTTATAAATGGGAGCGAAAAGGCTTTTTCGTTCTCTTCTTCTGGATACCGTCAACAGCGCTGCGTTAGATAATTAATCCACTTTTATCCGACACTTTCTGCGATCGAACAATGACCTGCTATTTCTTCTCCTGCCGGCATATCTTCGGGTTTACGGAGAGGAGATATTTTCACGAGCAAACTTTTATTCTCCACTTCTATGTCTGTACTGTATTCGATTCGATTCGATTATTGAGTTTTATATATTCTATAACTCAGTCATACTACCTATTCCAGACCTTAAACCAAAACCAGTAAACATACAAAAGACTTGTATTATATATTAGAGGCTTTGAAATTTGATTGGGGTAAAAATGGGTAAAGCTAACAGTGTTCAGGAAATCGTTAGATCAAACGGGAAGAGAATAGAGTAGCAAACTACTTGGATTGTAAAACTAAAATAGTTAGAACAAAACTGGAGAGTATTTCATCCTTATCCACCTTCAAATTCCTAAAAATAGGTTTCTTGGTATCAATCGACATCAAAAGCATCAGTGAGCAATATTCGATCCATTTGACAGTGATTTGTGTTTTTTTTTGGTCCAATTCCACAAATCCAGTACCAAAGTTAGGTTACCTTGATTTAAATTTGCCTCAACCTTATCCTCAATTATCTCCTTTCACACGGCCCGCTGGATGCCGTCGCAGTGGTTTAAACTAATGGCTGTTATTTAAATTCGAACAGTCATGGAGGAAACATATTACAACACTCGGAAGGATCAGCCGGCCCGATACGATACGCTCGTCCGTTCCTGTGTTTCTATTTCGCGGATCGTCCATTTAGGCAGCACAGGATTAGCGAGCTTATCGTGCCATCAGCTACCGTGCTGTTTTCTTTCTCTATATTTTAGTCCAAATTTCCGGAAACCCTTGTGGGTCCTACTCACTTGTGACCTAGATTGCTGCAACGATGTAGAAGCAGACTCGTAAAATGAAGATAATTCCTTGTGCGCTTCGATGGATTTCGTGCTATTTTTGATGGGATTGGTGAGATGTGCGTATTGAATTTGTATAAATTTTACATCTGTTTTGATGAAATTTTCATGTACAGTACAAGAGCTCATTGGTGATGCATTCTTGCCAAACGATCTGGATGGACGTAACGGACGTGCGGACAGAGGTACAAACCACACAAACGGGCCCACACGACCCTCACCATAAATGACTCCAGTCACAACCTTCACCACGCCTCCAAATCCCATCGTAACAAAGCGTACATCATTAGATTATACGGTGGTTTTGCAAATTACTACAGCGACCGTCAGCAACCGTCAAACCCGGGTCGATCATCGAGCGGTATTGATTTTGATTGCCTAGGCCAGCGTGCTGACAGTGGGCGCCAGCGCGAAAAGCCGGCAGCCTGTTCCATGGTAAACCACAACCTCAAAACCCACCCTCAAACCACGCAGAGCAGTCCGTAGTTTCGGTGATGGTGCGTGGTGGCTCGTTGACTTTTGCTTTCAGGCGAAGCTGAAGCCAACGTTTGGCTAATTATGATGGCATCCTCCATTCCTTGGTCGCCATTTCCCATCTTCATGGCTCCACTCAAAATTGAACATCGAACATCAACCTAATGTGAGTCTTTTGGTCATACTTTAAAGAAGTTTATGGTTCCCAGGTAGCTAGAAATGCATTTATTGTCAAGATTCACGAGATACCATATTCAAATTTTGAACCAGTAAAGTATGTATTCCTAGTTCTAAAATCCAACCTACGTTTCTTCAAGTTGCAATTTTCTTGGAACTGATTGATGGCTCAAGACAGATGAAGTTTTGAACGGCTTCAATCATGGAAAACCAATTATGTATATCAATGCCATCAACGTATGTTAAGATGTTCTTTGGACCTACAGAAGATTCTAATCGTAGTTTCCACCACCAAATCGCGGATCAAGGTCTCTAGAATAAGATTGACGAGCAGGCACGCGAAACTATCGCCCCTTAGTTTTATATTGTCTTTCTTACAAGCATGATCAGTTCGGCCGAGAATTTCGCCACTACTTCACCCACGCCACCGAGCCCACTCGGCGGGCACTGTACGAGCAGAAGATCCGCAAACCGGCCGGACCGGATGCGTTCATCGCGCTCGAGCAGGGTGTCGAGCGGATCCGGCACGGACTGTACGCGTTCCACGTGGAGCAGGGCGTCGGCTATAAGGTGATGAGCGAGACGTACCAGGAGGACGAAAAGTGCGGCCTGCAGGAGATACAGTACCTGCAGGTGGTGGATCCGTACTATGCGATCCAGAAGAACTCGTCCTACAAGGAGATGGTTAAGATCGGGTGCGAGTGGTTGTGGGACGTAGTACTCGTGCGATCTGTACAGGGTTTCTTTCTACTACTTTTCGTAGATTGTTCCGCCTGCACGAGCACGGCATCCAGTATCGGGAGAACGCGAAGCTGTACACGAAAAAACCCACCTGCTCGGGTGGTGGCGGCAGGTTCGTACCGGTCAGTCTGGTCGATGTACAACCCGCCGTGTGGATTATTCTCTGGGGAGCCGGGCTAGCGACGGGATTCTTCATCACCGAGCTTTTTTACCACCGTATGCTGGTACATTGGATCCGGAGAAGGTTGAGACGAATGATGCGTCAAGCAAACATGACACGTACTGACTAACACACACTGTGCGAATGTCATCCTGTGAGGTTTTGTGGAAGGATGGAAAGACTTTTTTTTAAATAAGTTTATTTACTCAAAAAGAGAGAAAAAACAATACGCATGAGATTTCAACTACAGTATATGTAATATGTATATAGTGAATGTTACTACAGCGAGTATACGAATAGGTAACCACGCGCCCGGTGTCATAGTTCGTGTTGTTTTCCTTGCACATCAATATAAGTGTTGATTTTTGTTTGGTTTACAATTTAAAGACGTTTGTCGTGTTGCTTACCTAACGTTACAAACGAAACGAAACAATGTACAATTATCTACTTGCTGTCTCCCGCGAACGATGATCGTTACTGGCACGTTCCTGCAGCAGGGCCTATTACAGATCCTGCCGCCGCTTAGCACAACTTGCGTAGTCTCTTAGTGTAACTCGTGTAACAACTTGTTTATCGGTAAAATGCGCCTTGCCTTCACAAGCGGCAAAGGGGATACTACCTGGGGTACTACATTTACTACAGTTTTGCACAATTCACTCCTGTGTGTAAGTCGTTTCATTTACTCCGCTGTACGCACGCTCCTCGCACGAAGCTTGGCGAACCACCAATAAGCAAATTAAATGCGGTGTGTCCCGTCTGGTGACATCGTTGTACGCCATCCGTTGACCGTCCGGTGACGATTGCCGAACAATCGAACGAAGCATGAAGGTTGACCCCGTGAAGCATCAGCATCCTTAGACGGTCCCTTTAGACGGAGTTTTCATCTAGACCCTAGTTGTTACGACAAGAAAAGAATGGCAAAGAAAGCAAAAGCTGAATGTAATACTTTGCTTGTGTATTGAGATATTGAGGGATACGCCGTACGAAGCAAAAACAATAAAAAAAAAACAAACGAATGGCGCCAAACTCGCTGAAATGATCCCTGTGACAGATGTTAGGCCAGCAAACGAAGGACGAAAGTAGGAAACAAAAAAAAACCCGCTTCATTCCCATTGTCCTTGTTCGGATCGTTTTTGCCACCTTTCCCAGATCCATCGTCCCAAAAGGGGAAGCAGTTCTGACGCAAAATTTGGTGTCCTCCGGCGCTCTACTCACCTGCATCAGCGGGCTGATGGCACGCGGTGCTATCGACTGCATGTGCAGCGCACCGTTGGAGCCACGCATCGCGCTCGGGTAGGTGTGCGGACCGAGCAGGGTCGTGGTGGTGGCCGACGAGGCACACGATTCCCGCTTGTTGTAGGTCAGCGGTCTGCAAAGAAGTGGCAAATACAAAAAAAAAAGAAAAGAACGGATGCAACGAATTGCGGCAGCGGCAAAGGAATTCTCTGTGTGTATGTGTGCGTGTGTTTGTGTCCCGGTACGATCGGTCCTCGAAAATTGTCCAAATCAATTACGACCGGAAGGTGGGCACCGGAAGGGCTTCGCGGGTGGAAAATGAAATGGAAACAATGCTAGAAAGCGCTTCGGGCTCGGGTTTTTTGTTTGCACCGGTTTTCCTCCCGCTCGTGATGGATGGATTTTGAGCCATTGATCGTCGAAGGTTTTCATTTCCGGGGTGCGCATAACAAACGACTTTTGTCTTCCGCGAAAAACCTGCGTTTTCGGGATGGTCCCTGATGTTTTTTTTGTTTGCTTCACGATGCGTACACGTTACGCAGACTGGGTAGCTGGGTAGAGTGGAGTGTAAGGGCGTGGTGGTGAGAAAAATAATAGTCCCTAATCAATTACAAACTATCCCGGGCGTCGGGTGTCAAGAGAGGCGATATGGCGGACGCGGAAATACGTTTGATTTATTTTACGATTCACGGATTTACGATTCTCCCGGCTAACGTTTCGTGATTCTTTGTAGCTTTCAACGGGAGTAAACGGCACGGTTGAAAGGATTCATTTATTACATTAAAAAAGCAACAATTTGGCTATTTTTAAACTTCAATATAAGTGATCGAAATTAGTTCTGCAGTCAAAAATTTAATAAGTTTGGTTAACTATTTTAAACTTTATGACATTCTTGAATGGACGCATTTGAAAACTATCGATTAGCGCAATATTAAGTTACCTTTATTATAGAAGTGTCTATAAACGCACTATTAGGCTATTGATCGTTTAAGGAGAGCTCATTGGTGATGCATTCTTGCCAAACGATCTGGATGGACGTAACGGACGTGCGGACAGAGGTACAAACCACACAAACGGGCCCACACGACCCTCACCATAAATGACTCCAGTCACAACCTTCACCACGCCTCCAAATCCCATCGTAACAAAGCGTACATCATTAGATTATACGGTGGTTTTGCAAATTACTACAGCGACCGTCAGCAACCGTCAAACCCGGGTCGATCATCGAGCGGTATTGATTTTGATTGCCTAGGCCAGCGTGCTGACAGTGGGCGCCAGCGCGAAAAGCCGGCAGCCTGTTCCATGGTAAACCACAACCTCAAAACCCACCCTCAAACCACGCAGAGCAGTCCGTAGTTTCGGTGATGGTGCGTGGATGCTCGTTGACTTTTGCTTTCAGGCGAAGCTGAAGCCAACGTTTGGCTAATTATGATGGCATCCTCCATTCCTTGGTCGCCATTTCCCATCTTCATGGCTCCACTCAAAATTGAACATCGAACATCAACCTAATGTGAGTCTTTTGGTCATACTTTAAAGAAGTTTATGGTTCCCAGGTAGCTAGAAATGCATTTATTGTCAAGATTCACGAGATACCATATTCAAATTTTGAACCAGTAAAGTATGTATTCCTAGTTCTAAAATCCAACCTACGTTTCTTCAAGTTGCAATTTTCTTGGAACTGATTGATGGCTCAAGACAGATGAAGTTTTGAACGGCTTCAATCATGGAAAACCAATTATGTATATCAATGCCATCAACGTATGTTAAGATGTTCTTTGGACCTACAGAAGATTCTAATCATAGTTTCCACCACCAAATCGCGGATCAAGGTCTCTAGAATAAGATTGACGAGCAGGCACGCGAAACTATCGCCCCTTAGTTTTATATTGTCTTTCTTACAAGCATGATCAGTTCGGCCGAGAATTCAATAAGAATTTTTGTTTGCTTAGACTTATTCTTTCCTATTTCTAATATTTTGGCCAGCGAAGGAATAGTTTGATCCATCTGTCTCTGTGAAGCACTAACAAATTATGTAAACAATTAGAGTGACAGATGGGCTTCAAATATTGTACATCCAACCTAGTTCTAAGATTGCTATCTCAATACACTCTCTTAGTTGACTCTTGAGCTGATTATCTTTGTGATTATCATGTATGATACTGTAGAAAAGTCTGTACAAAATCTGTACAAACAATGTTATTATGTTTGTGCTAAGAACGATGATCTTTTCCAGCTGGTTGTTTAAAAAAATAAATTAAAATACCTTATAGTTCTTAAACACTTGGATCTTCTTCTTATTCTTCACTGTAGTGTGATGCGAATCAGCCTCATGGATTTTTCAAACACTGTTCTAATTATAAATAAAACCGGTTATAAAACATTAAATGAAATTAAACGTTCAAAATTCAACCTCACGATAGACAACGCAGGCAACAATCCTCGCTAATAAACATTCAAAAAAGAAAAGTGACATTCACCGTCGATAGTTTAGCGTTGTGGTCGCAGAAGGAGTCATCTTCCATCACAACGACAGTAAACCACACTACACAAAACGTTATGAACCATCGTTTTCCACCGCTCATGCAGTAGATCCCTCAAGTCGTGCGTCCGATAATGGTGTTTCGTGGCTGATGACGGTGGTGAAAAGATGAATGATTTTTGTTCACTTTTCTCCGACGGTATTCGGTTTTTGCTGGCTTTCCCAAAGTTCACTGCAGGCACGAAATTAATGACTAATATTAAAGCACCCGCCGAAATGGATACTCCCTTCGGCCACTGGATGGCAGCGCTGGGATGCGCGTTTCGCCGGCTCGAGTTCGTCGCCGAAAGTTCGTGATGGAAGGTTTTATGATTTTATTTTTTTTTTTAAACATGATCCTAAGGTTTCGTGTTAAATTATTACCGTTCGGATGAGCGAAAACCAACTATCACGCTCGTGTAGTAACGCGTGTCTGCGAAAAGTTCTAGCGATAGTCGTTTGCGTTGATGGATTGTTATTGCTTTAGTACCGACTCACTTTCGGAGCGTTTTTTTAATGTATCACGTACTGAAAAACTCCAAAGTTGTGATGGCTCAGTCACAACAGTACGAGCAGATACGTGGTGGGGCATATTAAATTTCATAATTATCGTAAATTTTCACCCGGTTTTGCTGGCGTTATGGGTCGTCGTTCCATGTTCCTGTTCGTACGCTTTTATGGGATCTGACACGGGGTGGTGAGTTGTCGAGAAAAGGATGGGCATAGTCGATGGAACGTTCGTGGGCGTTGTTAAAGCGAGGTCTTGAGACTCAAAAACAGTATATAAACATAGTTATGCTCTTCTTTTATCTCGTCTCCGGCACATTTTTGACTTTTGATATTGTATTAAAATAATTTCACGTTGAAAATGTTTTAAAGTCGATTTTAGTGCAGAAAATAGTGATAGTCAAATGTCTAAGTGCAAACCGAGACGTATGTATATCAAACAGAATATATATCAAGGTTTTTTTTATTGTTTTCAGAAATACGAATATGTACTTGATACTAAATCATTTTTTGAAACTATAGCTGCACACGAATCGAATGTTTTAAAGACATTTCAATTCCACGAATAGGCAGGACTTGCCTATCCAGAATGGGGTACAATTAAGACATTAAAAGCCTCAAATCAGTTTCAAACTAGCAGGAACAGAAAAAAGTAATGCAAGCGCCGTGAAGAGAAAATCATAAGATCGTATTCAAAACATGATCCTATTGGAAAATCTCTTTAATTTCCGGCTTCATTCATTTCCGGCACAACAACCTCAACAGGCTTGCTATTGCTGATTTTTATAGACTTAATTTATTCCCGTACCCTGAATAGTCACCACGACCGCGTGGTGCAAGTAAAGTATGCAGAATAAGTGAATGAAAAATGGCGCACACCAGTCGAACTATAAAATAGCCCTGCACTTTATATCATGTGAATAATTCAACACATCATGAGGATCTCATGAAGCTAAACAATCGACCTCTCTAACACTTCTTGTTCCCACACTACACAAAACGTTATGAACCATCGTTTTCCACCGCTCATGCAGTAGATCCCTCAAGTCGTGCGTCCAATAATGGTGTTTCGTTGCTGACGGTGGTGAAAAGATGAATGATTTTTGTTCACTTTTCTCCGACGGTATTCGGTTTTTGCTGGCTTTCCCAAAGTTCACTGCAGGCACGAAATTAATGACTAATATTAAAGCACCCGCCGAAATGGATACTCCCTTCGGCCACTGGATGGCAGCGCTGGGATGCGCGTTTCGCCGGCTCGAGTTCGTCGCCGAAAGTTCGTGATGGAAGGTTTTATGATTTTATTTTTTTTTTTAAACATGATCCTAAGGTTTCGTGTTAAATTATTACCGTTCGGATGAGCGAAAACCAACTATCACGCTCGTGTAGTAACGCGTGTCTGCGAAAAGTTCTAGCGATAGTCGTTTGCGTTGATGGATTGTTATTGCTTTAGTACCGACTCACTTTCGGAGCGTTTTTTTAATGTATCACGTACTGAAAAACTCCAAAGTTGTGATGGCTCAGTCACAACAGTACGAGCAGATACGTATCGCAACTATAAAATAGCCCTGCACTTTATATCATGTGAATAATTCAACACATCATGAGGATCTCATGAAGCTAAACAATCGACCTCTCTAACACTTCTTGTTCCGCTTCGTCCAAAATTAGAGGCTCGGAAATCCAATATGGGTGCTTACACTAATGATCCGTTTATTAAGATAGGATGAATCCTGCAGTGCAAAACAGGCCTCTCCAGATGGTTCTGAAAGCTTCAACTCATCAGCGAATCATTTCAGCATAAGTGTTTGGGATAGAATGGAGCAAAGTATTGAACCGCGCAAAATATATAAAAAAAAAAAACAAATTGATAGATAGATAGAAGTCGGATGATAGATGCAGACTTACCGAAAGCTTTCCGTGCGGGACCGCGGTGAACATTCTTTCGATTGATTGTAGCCGGAATTGGTGAAGCTGTCGAGTTGGAGTTGGAGAGGGATGGTTCGACGATCGAGGATGCACATGCATGCACAAACGCGGCGACAATGGTGGTGAAGGTGGTGGGTTCAGGGAGAGGTGGTTGTTACATACAGACACATAAAAACACCATAGAAATCAATACATTCAGAGAAGGGAGAAAGAGAGAGAAAGAGAGATAAAGATTAGACTGAAGAGTATATAGAGAGATAGCACAAATATGTACAATGGTAGGATTAGTAGAACCGGAACTAGAGCGACGTTTTTTCTTGTGAATGCGCTGGATAAATGGGAAAATGTTTTTCATGCTCATTTCGCAAGCCTCATTACCATATCGGCACGACTGCCCGTTTGGAGCAGCGAATGCTTGCAACGAATGGCTGCGATGATAATAATAAACGGGTGGGAATAGGGACGAGACGAAGAAATGGAAGAAAAACGGGAACACAATGAGAGTGGCAGGCGGTAAACATGGGAGCAGAAATGCATGGACCATTATCGCTCGCATTAGTAGTTAGTACTGGATATGGTGAGCTTAGAATTTAGAGTTACGGCAGTGTGGACAAAAAGCACTCATTGCCATTCGGCTGTGGATCGTGCGTTCGGTTTTCTTTTCATGGAAAATTGTTTAAAATTGCTCCAGCATGCACATAATTTTAAGTAGGTTGCTTTCGACTGCGGTAGAGTGATGGAAGTCCTTACATTTCAAGATGGTAGTTGATATTTTCATAGTATTCGTTAGTTGATAGTAGTGTTTTATCTCTTTACTGTAAAATAACTTCAAACACGCATGGTAAATAATATGTAAATTACACTTTTTCGTGACATTAAAGTTGACAAGCATTTCGCAAAACTGATAAATATTGGTGGGATTAAAATAGGTGAATATCTTAATTAAGAGGAAAGGGTGCTTATGAGTTTGATGCCTTCATTAACAACGAACTCGATTTTTTAACAAAATTTTCCTTCAAGTTCCTTCATTCCTTCTGTGTTAACAAGTGTATTAACTGTGTAATAACACGTGTTAACAAAGGTGTTAGTACTTGAAATGGGAACTATAATGTATTGTTGTCCATAGATAACAAAAATTTCCGATGTGTTAATGTTTTGAATTATCTGAAGATTAGGATTATCTGAATAATACATATTTTTTATGTTTCGGTACTATGCCTTAGTAATGGTGTATTTTAATTTTTTATATTACGCTTTAAAAACACGAAGAATGCATTCTTCTTGCTGAAAATTTGTTTAATATGTAAAATGGAATGCGATCAGGCACTTCAAAGCATATGTTTTTTTAAACATTTCGGTTGGTTCATCATAAGTGAATATATTCTTATTTATATTTTCATAAATAAAAATCCAATATTCGTTTTGCATATGTTAATTGTACTGTATTCCTTAACCACATTAAAATATGTTTTCGACTTAAAACTCATAATCATCACGTTTCATTCAAGCAATATAATTTTTTATTATATCTGTGCAAAATCGATATAGTTTCGTGTATGTTTTAAAGTAGCATAATACAAAGTTGATCTAGAATTAAATTTGAAATATGTTTCAAACTCAAACCACATGGCATGGTTCAACTCGACCGAATGTGGAAAAAATGAAATAATAAATAATTTCCCTCGAACATAGAGAAGTCGGAATCTGTTTTTTTACTTCCTTCCGGGTTGCGCTTTATAAAGTAATTCCCTGTTTAACGACGCCGATGGCTCAGAATAGCAGGATAAGCAGCTAAATCGGCAATTGATGGTCGGTCGGCACGGAATTGAAATATGATTTAAAGGTAATACACATAAATTGGTGCACCACAATGCGAGTGTAGGGGTCGCAAGTGTGCGCTATAGCGACCGCCGCTGCACAGCAGGAGGCACGGCTATTTTCGGCCCAACCCAACTCGGATACTAGGATAATATTTCACCCACTACCGCGTTGCACTCGATTGAGCATCATCGATTCTCTGCCGCTGGTTTTTCGCCCCCGTGTCCCTCGGGACCGGGAGGAAGCTAAAATCGACTTTGCTGTGGATTGAATGGAGGCTATAAAATAAAGTCGGTAAAATAAAATGTGCTCCTCAAAGACGGTGCAGCCAAATGGGTGGGTGAGAAAGCTGGCTGGCATGGCAACGCGGACGAGGCGAGACGCGCACAGGTTTGCTTGGATGGTATTTTGTTTCTTTTTTTTTTAGAAAGCTGGCTGGCATGGCAACGCGGACGAGGCGAGACGCGCACAGGTTTGCTTGGATGGTATTTTGTTTCTTTTTTTTTTGCTAAATTAAACAAAAACCTGTGCCAGAGTGGCAAAATCGGTGAGCTTCGTGGGATTTTTATATTGGCTTTCTCCTGCGCTCGCGCTCGACACCAGATACTAGTACTTGACAAAATTGAAAACGAACGGAGTGGCGATTTTTTTCCTTCTGCATCGGCACGGGCGCGCTGCTTCGGTGCAATAAAAACAGACTGGCGCGCGGTTCGTCCGTCGTGGTTCACTTTTACGGAGATAAACGGTGGACCATTTTTCACCCCGCCGTTTAGTGCCGGCCGGGGTACCGAGTGTCTGGGTGGGGGTTTTCTTTGCCTTAAGCAAAATTTGCCCGCTTTCTCGTTTCGTTGCGCTTGATTTAGGATGTTTATGGAGCGCAGTGATGAGCGCGGTAGTGTTTTGCGAGGCTTTCGTGTGAACCTTTGTTGCTTTTTTTGGTTCTAAAGCCACGGTGGTTTGATGGAAGATAGTAAACAGTGAAGCAAACGCGAAGCGTGTGCTTTTTTGTGAAATCCGATCTTCATATCATAAAGAATAACCGTTTCAAACACAATTCACCAGGCTTGAAATGCTTGTAAAATTGTGGAAATTAAAGAGTTAATGATGTTTGGCAAAACAATAAACCAAACTACAAGTTGTCCAAAAGGAAAGGTATGAAATGTACACTTTGAGACGATTTATTTATAATTTTGATTGTTGTTCTATTAACATCTCTCTTCATAGTTTTAGTTTCTAATTATTGTAAATTTAATGATAGAGTGTCAGTGAACGTAACATTTTGAGCTTGTGGTGATTTTCAAAATATGCATCTAAATTTGGAGAGATTTATAACACAAATAAAACGAATTAAAATATTTCCTTAAACTTAAAATGACGAATTTACACTCATAGTTGATAGGAATAGAAAATGCAGTTCTTCATACTTTTACGATGAAACTATGCTTTCAATGTCTCTTTAAATCAGTATATTGAAGTTATTATGACCCTACTATAAACCGTTCCCTAGAGTCCGTTGATATAAAGGGTTTCGGAAAAATAAGAAACATAAATAAACAAAAGATATTTAATTTAAAAAATTTGGAATGAAATAGATATTCTAATGACGGGAACTTTAATGTCTTCGAATAAAAAAGAACCAGACCGCCAGTGCACAGCATAATGCTCGATTATGCACCGGCACATTCAATGACACTAACCGGAATGGACGGATACAAAGAACCTTTTCACAAGCACACCAACAAGCAGACGGAAAGGATGGCGGAAGAAACCAAAAGCTCCAACCACTATGAGGTGGGAGAGTTTCCCTCACGTCCGTTCACGCCTTTGTTTCGCCAAAGTCATAATCGTAAATGAGGCTGAACCCGTGAGCGCATCCGTGTCGGTGTCGGTGGCAGAACGTGCCAGTGGCAGTGGCGAGCGATCTCGTATCGGGCGTAACCTTCAACGGAGAGCGCAGCGGAAGCAGACGCCCAAGCAGACACACGCAGAATGCGCTCACCCCAGGCACGTCTTGGTTTTTATGGTTTGTTACGGAAAAGTATTAAATTCAGAGGCGGAAACCGTGCAGCCATGCAGCCGTTTCGGTGTTGGAGGAATGGGGAAGCGTGAGGTTGGAAGTTAGAGAACATATTTCCCAGTAGTATCTTGATATTTTTCAACGTTGCTTGGGTTTCTTGTGGCTTGGTAATAAATCAGCTTCATCTTTTTTCCGATAGAGGATACTATCGATCTCTGGCACTTATCAATTAGAGTTTCGCATCAAAAGAACAACAAGGTTCAGTAGATATCTGTTGAGTTTTGTGACCTTATAGAGCAAGACTTGTTTAAGCGGCAATCGTCAAGAAACCCTTGTCGATGTACGATAAACAATAGACCTTAAAAAAAACTGAATCGTTATCAACGTAGTTGGAAAGAGATTATCATTTTTTAAGAGTCATAATCTATGATGCCTCTTTATTAATTATATATTTGCTACTATTCAACTCAGAATATGATCCAAAATGGAAAAAAATGACTTGAAGATAGTTTAAAGCAACCTAGCATACATAGAAGTAATAAGAAATGAAAAATTCATTGGAACAATCATGACCATTACGCGGAGGAATAGCCGGTAATTGCCTTTGCTTCCAGTATTCTACTTCCACAGAAATAGTACCACGCACCCGTTCGTGAGTAAAATTTTGAACTAACGAATTACTTCCATCAGAAGAGTTCAAGGTTGTCAGAGTGTTAAAAGAGTAAGGACAAATTAGGTTGGTGCTAGGAAAGATTATCTTCGCCTCGTTGCGCCGAAACATATGACAGGAAAATTAAGCGCAACCGAAGAACCGCGCCAACCATCCACCAGCTGGCACCTGGTACTGTCGGACTTACTTACTTACCGTCGACTTCGCTGACGAACCTGACCCAGGCGAATATTCCGCTCGTCTCGCCAACGCTCCAACCGATGCCGCAGCGCCAACCGAACCTCCGAGTTGAGAAAGCAGTAGAACAGCGACACGGACAGCCCCTGTCGGGATGAAGAAGACACGGACGGGTTAGTGTGAAAGCTCATGCCGTCTCCCGTCTGCCCCAGCCTGAAAGCGAACAACGCATGGATTAGGAGAAGAAGAAAAAATGCTTTCACAAATGAGACCGTCGACGGAAAAGCGCAGGGAAAGTGTTTTCCGATTCGATGCTTTTCTCTGATGTGGGGTATTAACGCATGGCGCACAAATCACACTCCCATTTGCTTCCGCCGTTGGCGGCGAGCTAATGGAGTGGGTTGAACCGTAGGGATCCATCATCAGTCGGCGCATGATGGGCTCATTTTGCTGCTCTGCGGTGGAATAATTGCATCGTTGTTTTATGAGCTTTCTCCCGCGATCGTCTGCACCGCCTGGGTAGGGCTCATTTGTGAAAGTGGAAATAATTTCTTATCGTTTATGATGTCGTTGCGGCGAGCGGAGTGCCGAGTGGGACGTAATGTTTTCAAGAATATTTCACTTTATGTCCTTAGCGATGCTTATGCGTGATTATGAGGCAGAAAGGATGTGGAGTTAATGTAAAATAATGGTTGCTCTTTGGCACGGTATGGCGTTCTTATTTGATTTTATCTCAAGACCTCGTTGGTGACATTAATCAAGCCATCCTCTTTTTGTATAAATCGAAATATTTAGAGTGTTGTAACAGTAACAGTTTTTTAAAACATATTTATTCAATCAAAAGCTTGTTTCTCCAGAAAATTGCAGATTAAATTTGGTACTGGTTTTATCACAAGATTCTATGTAATAAAAAATAGAAAGGCCATTCCGGATATTTATTATCTCGT
>KZ072231.1:76007-88181 GCA_002091845.1 Anopheles cracens
CGCTGATGGCCACGAGTCTGCGGACAAACGACCCGCCGCCAACGCGGTGAGCCCATCCGCGGGCGTAGCTCTTTTTCGCTTGAAATAGTGGTAAATACTCTGATAATTGGTTTGCCGCAAAACTTAACGCCAGCTGCCCCGGACGAGGCGGCCGAGGAAACGATGTGTTTAGTAGCACCGGTGATCCGGGTTGCTGGGAACGCGAGTTCGAGTCTAAAGTTCGGATACTTCTCGCGGTTCGCTGCGAGCGGAGCAAACTTTGATTGCACACCCGCGCACAGCTCCACGAGTCTTCCGGGGTTTTCCCGGTCGCCTCGGAGCGACGTTTGTCGGAGCGCTTCGGTTTCGGTTGAGCCGTCGTTTTGATGCTGTAAAATTATGTCGCCTGTCAGCTGCACAACCTTTCGACGATCTTTCGAGGCGTAATTCGTTGAGCAGGCGTGGTTGCTTTGATATGGGAATAGTGATGGGATTTTATTTGCTGTTTTAATCTCCGTTTGATTGCACACCGTTGAATTGGGCGTATTTTTATGTCTCTTCGGATTATATTTTTATTAGGATTGAATTTATGGTGAGTTTTGTGTACGTTTTCAGCGGTGGTTATGATTTGGAATAATAGGCACAATTATGGATTGATACTTTCATTCCAAACCTGTTGCAATCATCTAACTCGGAACGTGTCATGTCAATTTAGATCGTTCACATGAACAGAGGTGACACGGGAGGGTCTGTCTGATATGAATAGATAGCGTAGTTGACGGCTTAGGTTATTTTTATGAAAAAATATATAATAGAATATATTCTAAGCTTCCTACAAGTTTTCTACCCTTTTTTGTGATGTCTTTTATTGGAATTAGCAGTCCGTAGTGAAAATCTCATAGTCGAATTCTTCAAAAAATAAAATGTCTATTGTTGCGTTAAGTAATTCATTACTATTTCTTCTATGTTAGCGAATGTAGAACTATCAGAAATATTGAAATTATATGGAAAACCCCAAATCCTCCAAATTGTAAAAGCTCGTTAACATTTACGTTTGAATCCTGGTTCGAATAACCTCGAAACCGTGCCGTAAACTTTTGCTGCTGCGCCAAATGGCGCCAGCGTGGCACCAATCTAGATCAACTTTAATTATTACCTATCCAAAATGCATTCGTTACCACTGGGGTGCAATTTTAAAACACCGAGAACTATGCTTTCAGTTCGCCAGAGCAGAAAAAAACACACACACACACACTCACAAAAACTCTCGTTCAATCAATATTGAAATCCACTAGAGTCATTTGTTACTCTTTTCGGGTGACCGCGGAACTGTATAAATCTAGCTTAAACTTCCCTCCCTTTGCCGGTCTGCATGCGAGGTTTGTAAGGGAAGCGTATGTTGATGATATCATACAGCCAATGGTGCAACGTTTGCCCCATGTTTCGCGCTGCTACACATACGTATCTCGCAGGCACAGCGTTCCGTGCACTGCCTGGTTAATTTGTGATTGTATGCGGGAAGTTGGTGTGGTTTTTCGTGGGTGATTGCACGCGCTGGTTCGTAAATGGGCGATGGTTTCGCGGGAATCATTTCGCTCGATTTATTGTAGCCTCACGAGTGAGCGCGAAAATATATTTGCATTCGCGAAACAAGAATTAAATTAGAATTGACATGTGGAAACAAAAGAGCGATTCTTACTTTGGAGCAATCGAAGGTGTAATCACCTTTGGAAAATGCATTAAAATTATTATGATAGTGTATAGTGAATAGTAACCCGTTGTAGTTGACACGAAAAAAGCGAACCTAAAAAGAGGAGTACATTGATCATGACAAGATCGAATTTCAGGATGAGTAGCAAGCATAAAAGCAACTTTTAAAGCTTTTACAATGTTAACGCCACAATGAGTACGAGCTACACTCTGCTTACGATTCACTTACTCGCTTATCGCTCTTTTGATTTCATTTGCACAGAACAAGCAGCGTTCTTTTTTATTTTGTTAAATAAATATTCCACGAATCAAATTCGTTCCACTTGTTCTCATTCTGTTTAAAATTTTCAACACGAATCAAGTTTGACAGTGTTCAGCAAAATATAGGTAGTTGTAGTTAAACTACAAAGCAACTGTGTAACCTACAAGACGAGGTATACATTTTGTATCTCACCGATTTAACTAAATGCTTCAAAGCTGCTCTAAATTTGTTGAGAATTTGTGAACACAAATCAAATACTGTAGCTGATGTTTTCTAATTTTTAGTATAGCTTACTGTATTATAATGTAGATTAAATAGCTTTTTCACAGCAATTCACTTGTTAAGTTTTTTTTTAACATGCAGTCGGTTGGTTTGACACAATGCATTGCAATTTAAAAATGCATTTTTAATTTGTTCATTCGTTTATTCATAAAGTCGCGTTATCTGGCACAGCTTGCCTACTTTACAGTAAGACACATACAAAACTAGCATCAAGCTTTGTTTATCAAAATATTATTACTATATCATTCAAAGCCATTTTATAAAATATCCCGAGCCAAATAAAAATCAAATGAACTTTGTACGTTTTTGCAAAACATTCCGTACCGGTGTGATTTTGAAATGAATTGATGAAAATATTAAAACACAAAGTGTCAAAGTGATAAGGAAAACATACCAAACATTATATTTTTCAACTCACTTTAAACAACAGTTGACAATAAACCTGCACCCACTGAAACATTCGCTATTGTATTGGACTTATTTCGCTGCCTAAAAGACTCGTATGCCACGTATGATTGCATACTGTTAGGCGCAAACTTCAATCGGCTCAATGTTTATAGGTACAATACCCCCAAATCGGCTAACAAACGATCTATCCATCTGCCACTGATGGGCGCATTTGTTGGTCATTCTCCCTAATAGTCCCGAAATCACCGAAAACTCCCAACCAATCAATTGAATCATTTATCCCGAATGAGTTTCGCGTAAAATCAACAATAAACGAGCCCCAAATTTTATGGACGAAGCCGATTTCCCAACCACCCGGTTCACGCAGTCATCCATTGATCGATTAAACGACTGCGGTTTCGGAACGTTCAGTTCACGCAGCTGCCTTTTGTGGGTGAAGATAATTACAGCGTTCATTTGATGGTCTCATTTGCTGCAAATATCACTCACCGATTCGAGCAAAGGGTTTTTGCGAGCTTGTTTTATCTGTTCGTTTAAGCGTTGAACCGAGTGCACGGGATGGGGCCGGGGCTGCGTCGGTCGTTTGCTTGAGTGGCAAAAGCGAGTGGTGAATAAAAAAGTGTTATAGCTCACAGCTGCACACCTTGTTAAAAATGCATCTGGTCTCGCAGCGGGTTGATCGGTTCATCCTTGTTCGAATCGAATCAAATTTACTCATTTCTGCTATACGTTTCGTACCATTCGAAAGCGTTCCTTTGTGTAGCAGCTCACAAACCGGTTCGGCAATTGAGCAACTGCACGGACTTTAATCAGTTCCGAGGTGCGATTTGCATCCCGGCAAGGGCACGATCGGAGGAGATACGCGTTTAATCCAACCGATTGTTCATGACGCGATTTTAACGATCGCACGACACGGCAGCCGCGAAGACGAAACCGCTCCTGGCGGCGCTTGCTGCTTCCCCGCTGCTCGTTGATTAAGCCCGAGACTCGACTTAATTTTGTTTCTCGACAGCGCAACAAAAAAAACGAACCATCTCCTCCCGCACAAAACCCATTACAAAGTGGGCAAACTTAATTAAACCTTCTGCCGCGGTGGTGGGGACAAAAGTTTTCCATCATCGTTGCAGGTCGTGATGAAATGGGATTCGTGTTTTTTGTGAGTGTGTGTGTGTAGGCATCACAGGGTTTTGTTTTCCCCCATTGCGGTGTGGTCAACGTTTTACGCAAGACGAATGATTGTGGAAATGAAAATTAATGCTTGGGAAGTTTTTTTTACGTAAGTTGCTTCACTTCGTGGTTTTGAGAAAAGGCTGCTTAAGTTTGACGGTAGGTGTACTGGAGCGAAAAGTTTTTGACAGTGGCTGTACACAACATTGGGCATGTTTTTTTTGTAAAATACATTTTCTGTTCCGTGTTGTCTTTTGGATTTTAGATTTGAATAAATTTGAATTGCAAAAACTAAAAGCATTTTTTTTTACTGTCTAGCAGTGTTGGAATTTGGCTCGATCTTAAAATTGAGATTCATGCATTAAACTTCTTCTATGAATACAATGTTCATTAGTTTGTTTGATTCGTATTGTAATGTCATTTTTAGCAATGAATATATATGGCGTGCCATTGTTGATTCTATAATGGAACAAGTGCTTCTTAAAAGGTTTGGGAAACTCTTTTTTATTGCAACTATCTGTTGTATGAATACAGAACGATTTGATAAGAACAGTGCGACATAATTCCATTTGCTACCACATTTGCTGTGCTCGAGAAATCCCCATTAGCGATAAACTTTCTCGGTACTTTTGTTATTCATTCAGTAGGAGTTTTTCTGCTATTCATACATATAAAAAAATCCCAAAAACATCAAATTAATATGGGAAATTAAATACTCAACTCTGCCGTAACTAGCGACGGGCAAAAAAAGGAACTTTTTTGGATGACCTTTCCTCAGAACGGCTCGACATCCGGTTCGCAACGAATGCACTTTTTGTTGTTTGCCACAGAGTATCGCGGTTCGGCGCGTGCTGGCCTAAATTTGCTGCTGCCAGGATCACCCGCTGGGGCGATTAATTTAATTAGATTTTATGGGCCTTACCGAACCGGCCGACCGGGCAAATGACAGCTAAGTCTAATTTATGTACAGCAACCGCTCCGAACGACGTCTTTGTTTTCGCATGTCGCTCGATTTGGGTGTGGTTTTCTTTGGTCCGATATTTATTTGTCGTTTTTTATGTCATATTTGTGGTAGCTGCGATGGTCTTGTAAGGGTAAACCTACAAACGCTCGCTCTCCAACTTTTTATTTTTAGCTTTTGTTTTTTGTTCAACGTTTACTCCTAGCCCTTCAATTTGTATGCATTGCCAACGATGATAATAGTCGGGACAGCGATGGTGTTAATGTTCGGCTGGTAGGTGCGTGGCATAAAAGAAGCAAATTGTTACGTTTGTTTGTCTTCCTTTGTTTTTGTTAGAGGCTGTATACATAGAAAAGCCCAAATTTATAGCGCATATTTCATACACCGCAGTAACAGCGTAGCGTAGCTCGTATAATAGTTTTGTTCCGTTGCGTTACGGTTGCTGGCTGCAATATGGTGGTCATTGTTTCGATCTTTTGTTAGCGTTGCGCTGGTTTCGGATGGGCAAGTTCGGAGCGGTTGCTGTACATAAATTAGACTTAGCTGTCATTTGCCCGGTCGGCCGGTTCGGTAAGGCCCATAAAATCTAATTAAATTAATCGCCCCAGCGGGTGATCCTGGCAGCAGCAAATTTAGGCCAGCACGCGCCGAACCGCGATACTCTGTGGCAAACAACAAAAAGTGCATTCGTTGCGAACCGGATGTCGAGCCGTTCTGAGGAAAGGTCATCCAAAAAAGTTCCTTTTTTTGCCCGTCGCTAGTTACGGCAGAGTTGAGTATTTAATTTCCCATATTAATTTGATGTTTTTGGGATTTTTTTATATGTATGAATAGCAGAAAAACTCTTAAAAATATAATTGAATACTACATCTTTATTTATAAACTCGATTTAATTTTAAATGAAAGTATTGTATACATCTGAACATGGTTGGGGGAGCAAAATAAAGATTATTGGGCGACATGGAAAAATAAAGCTTATTGGGCGACAACAATAAGCTTTATTTTGTCATGGAAAAGAAATCCAAAACACTTATTCACTGTACGTTCATTGGTCTCACTACCACAACACTGTAGTGCAACGATGCAAATACAGAACGTTCTGAAACCGTTAATAGCATATGTTGCCCATCCGAAACCAGCGCAACGCTAACAAAAGATCGAAACAATGACCACCATATTGCAGCCAGCAACCGTAACGCAACGGAACAAAACTATTATACGAGCTACGCTACGCTGTTACTGCGGTGTATGAAATATGCGCTATAAATTTGGGCTTTTCTATGTATACAGCCTCTAACAAAAACAAAGGAAGACAAACAAACGTAACAATTTGCTTCTTTTATGCCACGCACCTACCAGCCGAACATTAACACCATCGCTGTCCCGACTATTATCATCGTTGGCAATGCATACAAATTGAAGGGCTAGGAGTAAACGTTGAACAAAAAACAAAAGCTAAAAATAAAAAGTTGGAGAGCGAGCGTTTGTAGGTTTACCCTTACAAGACCATCGCAGCTACCACAAATATGACATAAAAAACGACAAATAAATATCGGACCAAAGAAAACCACACCCAAATCGAGCGACATGCGAAAACAAAGACGTCGTTCGGAGCGGTTGCTGTACATAAATTAGACTTAGCTGTCATTTGCCCGGTCGGCCGGTTCGGTAAGGCCCATAAAATCTAATTAAATTAATCGCCCCAGCGGGTGATCCTGGCAGCAGCAAATTTAGGCCAGCACGCGCCGAACCGCGATACTCTGTGGCAAACAACAAAAAGTGCATTCGTTGCGAACCGGATGTCGAGCCGTTCTGAGGAAAGGTCATCCAAAAAAGTTCCTTTTTTTGCCCGTCGCTAGTTACGGCAGAGTTGAGTATTTAATTTCCCATATTAATTTGATGTTTTTGGGATTTTTTTATATGTATGAATAGCAGAAAAACTCCTACTGAATGAATAACAAAAGTACCGAGAAAGTTTATCGCTAATGGGGATTTCTCGAGCACAGCAAATGTGGTAGCAAATGGAATTATGTCGCACTGTTCTTATCAAATCGTTCTGTATTCATACAACAGATAGTTGCAATAAAAAAGAGTTTCCCAAACCTTTTAAGAAGCACTTGTTCCATTATAGAATCAACAATGGCACGCCATATATATTCATTGCTAAAAATGACATTACAATACGAATCAAACAAACTAATGAACATTGTATTCATAGAAGAAGTTTAATGCATGAATCTCAATTTTAAGATCGAGCCAAATTCCAACACTGCTAGACAGTAAAAAAAAATGCTTTTAGTTTAACGAGCGTTAAGTGTGAGCGCAGAGCGTGAGATTGCCCCGTGCCGTTCGGGCGGTTCGGGATCAGTTCGTAAAAAGGTGATTGTGCCCGGTGGCGCTCGGTAGGAACTTTCAGGTTAGCTGTTTTGGGTTCGGCAATCGTGACCGTTGAGTGTCATGAGGCAGTTCGAGCATGAGGTTTTTTTTAAATCTCATTGTTCCCTACCATTCCACCCAGCGAGGATGAACGTGAATAACGGTGCGCTGTCGTTGTCCGCGTACGCGGAAGGTGCAATCAAACCGTTTATTACACAGCCTGGTCAACGCTCGCGGCCACCGTGGACCGCGGACACTCATCGGTGGGAAATTGATCCTGTTTTGTGGGCACGGTTCAGAGGTGACGCAACGAACACTTATCATCATTGCGCCAGGCCACTGGACGTTGCCACTTGTAAAAGGAACCCTTTTCCATTCGGCATTATTTCATCCGCTGCCGGTTTCTGTGAAACGATGGCGCTGTAAAGCGTGCAATATTGTAGGTAAGGTGCGAGGAAAACCGAGGAGGAACGGGTAGTATTTTGAAGTATGACAGTGTTCCGTACTACCCTGCCAACGGGACCACCGGGTAACGCTGCCGGACTGGTAATCTTGAACGTGATAAATCGGTTTAATTGTAAAAAAGGTCGTAAACCTTTCGATCGGTTACAGGCACCGACTCGATGCGGTTCTGTTGAATGCCCACCGGGGAAGCGTGCCGTTCAAGTAAAGTTGAACGAACGCATCACGTGCCGTTGTGATTCGGAAAGCGGATTATATTATGTGACCTCTATCCCATCGCTGCAGGGAAGCAAGAATTTTCCATTTTTTCACCATGGGCTGTGGAAGTCCATAAAATTATTAGCATTCGATACAGAAATGTAGGAAAAATGTCCTTAACCTATACAACTTCAGTGATTACTGATTTTACAACTGATACTCGTGGCTTACCGCCTGCTACTAAACTACCTATTGCTTATAATTCGCTCAGATTTCTTCTCTATCGAATTCTCTCTTTCAATATCGCTCTTTCGTCGCGATGCCACATGACTTTCACGCGACTCATTATATTATCCACCGAACATAAAACACAAATTAAAATTTCATGAACAGCCAGGCGCCTCCATTGCATGAGGTACAGGGCGCCTCCATTGCAAGTTTCTCAATTATAAAACACAGTTTCCGGCAAATGGATAAAGAATTATCATATTTTCAGCGGATCATGGGCGGCGACTTCCCTTTTTTTCTGTTTTCATATATCAATTTATTGTCCTGGGCAGCTAAAATGGGCAGCTCAATCTTAATTAAACTGCTAAAAAAACTCAATCCCATCACCATAACGAATCCGAACGACCAAAACTACCTTCACTGAGACAAAACAACGTCCGGTAATGATTGCTGATTTCTACAACAACAAACGCAAGCAGATTGACGTTGCTTATTTACGGTTTCATTCCGCTCTGTAGCTTCTCCATTCGTAATCACGTTCCGCTGAAGACACACATACACAGTCAATTTGAATAACTAAACAAATGCAATCAGTTTGTACTCGCACCAGACGGTCACCGAGGTGGTTTGTACGGTTTGCTGCTTTCGCAACGTCTCGATCGGAACGCTCGAGCCGAAGCAACGGGCTGAAAGCATCACTAATTCCAGATCCGATTTCATCAGCTTCAAGCTTCGTGCACGCTGTATGGTGCCCCGCGGGGCCAACGAGCGTTAAGTGTGAGCGCAGAGCGTGAGATTGCCCCGTGCCGTTCGGGCGGTTCGGGATCAGTTCGTAAAAAGGTGATTGTGCCCGGTGGCGCTCGGTAGGAACTTTCAGGTTAGCTGTTTTGGGTTCGGCAATCGTGACCGTTGAGTGTCATGGCTGTGGACAATTTATATGTTTATGTATATTTATAATTTTTGTTTCAGTTCGATATTTTCGGCAGTAATTCGAAGGTTATTATGTTCGATATGCATACAATATGATAGCAACATGACTTATATTGCATTGCTGTGAAACGAATATTGAAATGTGTTGTAATGCACGTAAGTTGAGTAGAATCTATTCGGTAACATATCCTGCTACTCGCTGTATAAAGTGAGTTGCTGCCTCAATGTGCGCTGCTGTATGTTGCTGCAATTTACGCGGTGGCTCACGCATCCGTCTCTTGTTCATTTGGGGCTTATTTGCAACATTACGCAAAGAGCTGTCCTTAACCTATACAACTTCAGTGATTACTGATTTTACAACTGATACTCGTGGCTTACCGCCTGCTACTAAACTACCTATTGCTTATAATTCGCTCAGATTTCTTCTCTATCGAATTCTCTCTTTCAATATCGCTCTTTCGTCGCGATGCCACATGACTTTAACGCGACTCATTATATTATCCACAGAACATAAAACACAAATTAAAATTTCATGAACAGCCAGGCGCCTCCATTGCATGAGGTACAGGGCGCCTCCATTGCAAGTTTCTCAATTATAAAACACAGTTTCCGGCAAATGGATAAAGAATTATCATACAATTTCGAGTAATGAAGACAACAATTAAACTTTGAATAGAAAGATAATGCTATTCACTATGGTGCTTTATTCTATAATCTTTAAAAAGTTGATTTTTTTATCCTTTTGGAGATAATTCTATCTGTGCTTCGGTTTTTGATAAACAAGTTTAAGTTAAGACCACTTCAAATATAATCAATGATGATGCATGCATGATAGTGGTAAAGTTTCAATCGATATGCATACATTAGTTGTATAGAGTTTTGATTAATAAGCTCCTATGTTTATTATCATCTATTCAAATTTTTAATTTGATTACCTTCGTTAACATTATTATAAAACATTCATTATTATTATTATTATCAAATCAGCACGACACTGCCCCCAGAAATTTAAAAATACACTTATTGCGTTTTGGATCTAGTAAATGAAAATTGTTTCGTCTAAATTATTGCTGCTTCACACCAGTTATTTCCTTTAAAAAGGGTTGATTTGTTTACTACTCAAATTGCTCAGCAATTGTTACGCTTATAACTGACCAGGCGCCTCCATTCTACTTTCGATGCGAAATGATAGATTTTTTTTTATCAATAAACCGTACCTAACGCGACATCTATTTCTTTTTCTATAACAAAACATACAAATCGAATCTCTCTATCTATATTGTATGTACGCTTTCAAATGTGCGTAGTAGAAAAACACACAAAACAAAAGAACTTACAACCTGTAAAAGAAACACCTTCATTTATCTTCCTAGTGACAGATACAACAAATGAACTTTCTTTTCCAAACGCACTCCGCAACCATCTCACAGTTAAGCTCATCAATAATGAATAACGCCAACGAGAAGACATATTTGCGAGCTTCGCTGCTGCCCCGTAGCGCAACAGAATATTTGTTCAAATAAATTCACTCCCGCAATTCCGCGACAGTGACATAGGGTTTGACTCGTCGGGGTTTGACTCGTCGGGGTTTGACGGTTGAAAATAAACACTAAAGAAAGAATTCGGAAAATTGGTCATCACAATGGTTCGCGTGTACGCATCACGTGCCGTTGTGATTCGGAAAGCGGATTATATTATGTGACCTCTATCCCATCGCTGCAGGGAAGCAAGAATTTTTCATTTTTTCACCATGGGCTGTGGACTTTGAAAAAGTCCATAAATTTATTAGCATTCGATACAGAAATGTAGGAAAAATGTCCTTAACCTATACAACTTCAGTGATTACTGATTTTACAACTGATACTCGTGGCTTACCGCCTGCTACTAAACTACCTATTGCTTATAATTCGCTCAGATTTCTTCTCTATCGAATTCTCTCTTTCAATATCGCTCTTTCGTCGCGATGCCACATGACTTTCACGCGACTCATTATATTATCCACCGAACATAAAACACAAATTAAAATTTCATGAACAGCCAGGCGCCTCCATTGCATGAGGTACAGGGCGCCTCCATTGCAAGTTTCTCAATTATAAAACACAGTTTCCGGAAAATGGATAAAGAATTATCATACAAATTTCGAAGACACCAATTAAACTTTGAATTGAAAGATAATGCTATTCACTATGGTGCTTTATTCTATAATCTTTAAAAAGTTGATTTTTTTATCCTTTTGGAGATAATTCTATCTGTGCTTCGGTTTTTGATAAACAAGTTTAAGTTAAGACCACTTCAAATATAATCAATGATGATGCATGCATGATAGTGGTAAAGTTTCAATCGATATGCATACATTAGTTGTATAGAGTTTTGATTAATAAGCTCCTATGTTTATTATCATCTATTCAAATTTTTAATTTGATTACCTTCGTTAACATTATTATAAAACATTCATTATTATTATTATTATCAAATCAGCACGACACTGCCCCCAGAAATTTAAAAATACACTTATTGCGTTTTGGATCTAGTAAATGAAAATTGTTTCGTCTAAATTATTGCTGCTTCACACCAGTTATTTCCTTTAAAAAGGGTTGATTTGTTTACTACTCAAATTGCTCAGCAATTGTTACGCTTATAACTGACCAGGCGCCTCCATTCTACTTTCGATGCGAAATGATAGAATTTTTTTTACCAATAAACCGTACCTAACGCGACATCTATTTCTTTTTCTATAACAAAACATACAAATTGAATCTCTCTATCTATATTGTATGTACGCTTTCAAATGTGCGTAGTAGAAAAACACACAAAACAAAAGAACTTACAACCTGATTTTACAGCATCAAAACGACGGCTCAACCGAAACCGAAGCGCTCCGACAAACGTCGCTCCGAGGCGACCGGGAAAACCCCGGAAGACTCGTGGAGCTGTGCGCGGGTGTGCAATCAAAGTTTGCTCCGCTCGCAGCGAACCGCGAGAAGTATCCGAACTTTAGACTCGAACTCGCGTTCCCAGCAACCCGGATCACCGGTGCTACTAAACACATCGTTTCCTCGGCCGCCTCGTCCGGGGCAGCTGGCGTTAAGTTTTGCGGCAAACCAATTATCAGAGTATTTACCACTATTTCAAGCGAAAAAGAGCTACGCCCGCGGTTGGGCTCACCGCGTTGGCGGCGGGTCGTTTGTCCGCAGACTCGTGGCCATCAGCG
>KZ072231.1:128317-147328 GCA_002091845.1 Anopheles cracens
TACGCATCACATAAGCCACTCACCTTCGACAAGCATCCAGAAGAAGTTGGTCGTGCTGAAGTAGTGAAAGAGGGTAACGAGAAATATGCATCCGGCCACTTCCATCTTGACGGTGATCTGTAATTCCCAGCAGCGGACGAACAGAAGAGGAAAAAAAGACCAAAAACAACGAATTGAGCAATGCGAAGGATTTTTCATTAGGCTACAGCACCCCATCGTCTCCCGATAACAAGGACTCACTACTCGGCTACGTGTGAGAATGACCGCGAAGGTCGTAACACAAAAACAGCAAAAGGCGATCAAAGCGGATTGTCATTATGATTAATCAGGGAAGCAGTTTAATGCATTCATGATTCAAAGAGTGTGTTAGAAAACGGTTTCACGGAAAGGAATTTATAGGATCTTTTGCCGTAACATAATTCCGTCACGCAGAGCCAAAAAATTAGCCTATTTATTTAACCATCTCTAGCATACAAAAACCGATTACAAATCCCACGGCTTTTATACCTTCTTCTCTCATCTGTACGAATTTTCCCCTCTCTATTTGTACGAATCCTCTCTCGTTATCCTATACCTCTATTAATACGCGCCTTCCTCCTACTGACAGGTCGTTGGGAACATTTGTACGTTAATATCCTGTGTTCGCTGATCTCCTGATTGTTTGATCTGCCAAAGCGTTATCTTAACACGAAAAACAATTGAAAACAATTCAATAAAATTCAATATAACATGTTTAACGTGTTCCAATACATTCAATTTTCAAAACCAAACTTCAATCATTGACACGTTTCTGCGCTCCGTAACCAACTCCGGGTGCATATATGATTACACATATGATTAATTTTTCTTACTGCACTTTATCGTCCACACCACTTGCACACAGCCAGAGCATAAAGCAAACAACAACAAACTGCTTTATACACACACACACACACACATAACCGCGCTAGCACGAAAACCGTTTTCGGTAATTAAACGGATTATAATTATCGTCCCATTAATCCGCCGGCGCTCTTACCGGTCGGACGTGCCGGCTGCTGGAACATCGAAAAGCAATTAAAGTCAATTATGGAAGTGAACGCTGGCCAGACATGCGTCACGGAGCGCCACACCACGACGGTGGCGATTATGAAACGGTGTGTGAAAGGGAGCTCATTTTTCAAAAGTAGCTCAAGAGTCGCGCCAGCAAAGAACGAAGTAGAAAAGAAAACAGAACCGGAAACGCGGCAGGGATTATGATGGGGAAGAAACCCTTTGCTGAAGTTAACCAAACTCGTTCCGTGATGTGGTGAGATAAAGATTTTATGATTTGATTTCATTTTTTCCCCTTTGCTCGCAGCTGTTGGTACTTGTATCGGTTTTGATGGGAAAAGTTTACCGTCGCTGCACCGTGCCGTCTTTGCGCTGTGTGCCGGTATCGGCCTTCTTTGGCTCTGGTGAACTTTGAACGATAGCAGATAGAAACAGATGGACGCTGAAATTTATCTACGTCTACGACACACTGTGACGCTTCCTTAAACGATCTTTCGTTCGCTGTTGACTCGGTGTCCCGATCGGGTTGCAAATGAGCCGTGCCACCGGCAAAAGTGTTGAAGTGTTTTTCATTTTGCAACACACTTCATTATTTTTGTTTCCTTTTTTATTCGTTTTTGTTTCACTTTGAATGGTACAGTGATTGCCATGAAAAAATACGTGAAATTTTTAAATCAAAATATCACTTTTTGGTTTTTTTTTCCTTTATATGATTCAGCGAAACAATTGAAAGACACAGGCATTTAAAATTACTATTACTATTTATTATTTTCATATAATAAAAAAATATTTTGAATCTTGTTAAATAGCATTTCATAACCAATCACTTCCAATTACCGTCCCGTTTGAAGTGCTCTCGACTGTGCTGCGTGCTAAAATCTGTACACCATGCGCAACACATGGAAGGGTATGTTATTTTTTCGACTAATTCATCACTGATTACATTTTCCGAGATTGGTAACATTCACGCGTATTACGAGAGAGGCAGAGAGGGAAAGTGATGAGTAGGTAGAGAAAGGGAAAATTAAAAGATGAAACGAATGCTGCTAATGATGACCATGAAAGGTTATTATGTTAATTTAGTCTCTCACTAAACACACGCACACAGACACCCATGTGACAGAGGCTTATGTAGTGTTTCGCCGAAGGGCTTTAATTAGAATCGAAACATTAAATTCGTCGGAATGCTACCATTAGCATTGGAATGTGAATAGAAATGAATCCTTCTCACAATTCCGGTCACCCTTTAATGAACGGCTTTAACGGAACTGTTTCTGGTTGTCTGGTGTCCTTTTTCGAACGGGAGCACCTTCCGGTAAAGCACCGAGAAGCCCTCTCCTCCGGTGTAGTGAATAATTAATCATCCACGAACAAACAGAATTTCACTTAAACTGTCAACAACCATCGTTCCTGATCCCTGGGCTGACCGTGGCAGGAGAGAATGACACATGGCCGCCCACCCGCTTGTGATCCCTTTCGCCGCCCTCGTTTCATTACCGCTGCCCTACACAACCGACGCGGAAGTTAATTAGCATTGCACCGAGCGCGTTCCATTATTCATTCCCTTTCCGGATAGGTACCGGCTTTAAGACGAACCGGCGGTCTTCAGTAATTATCAGCTGATGGGCCCATGCCTTTGGCCACTTTTCGCCCGCGCGGGGAGATTGCCTGCGAACCGGGAAAGCTATTTCCGCTGCAATGTTTGCCCGACTTCTTTTGCGTTGGGGTTCCCCTGAATGTAGGCCACCAGCATGCAACAGGTGGGTAGCTGCTGCTTGAGTTTCAAAAAGAAAGCAAAAACGGAGCATACTCTCTTCGGGTACTGTGTGCGTGTGTTTGTGTGTATGTGTGTTACGGGAGCGAAAACGAAAACGGCTTGCTTTGTGTGTCAGTCGATCAAAGTAAGCGAGGAGGCGAGCAAAAGTGGGCGATTTTTCTAGGAATATTACATCCCTCCGTTTTGGCCCGGTTCGTACCGTGCGCCTGAATGCAGGCAAAACGCTCGGCAAGGCGCTCTGCTCGACATTGAACCAGCAGACGCTGCCGGCTAAGACCGTCGGCTAAGTAAGTCGATTTTTTGCGTTTGTGTGTGTGTGTGTGTCGGTGTGTGCGAAAAATGTATGGAAAGCCGCTCACGCTGCACGGGGCGGAAAGGAAAAATTGCGAAAAGCTTATCAACTTCTCGGGCGCTGTACCGAAGCTCTTTGTGTGGTCCGGACAAATGAAACAACGAACCATCAGGCGTAATGTAATTGCTACCGTACCGCGCACGTTGCCAGCGTCTTGCAAGAAAGGAACGCATCATCATTCTTCTTAATCTTGTTCTTCTCTTGAAAACTCGTCTCAGGCAGAGAATGTACCGACCAGCGTGATACGAAGCTGGATCAGTTCGAAACGAAATAACAATGCCTCGAGAGTGATGAAAGGAAAACATTGGGGGTTTAGCATAAAAATTAGGTTCTACCGCAGGAGAGCGTCTGCACGCACATCGCTACAAAAATGGAGCAACTTTATCACGTGCGGTTCATGTTAGACGGTCACTTAGTTTACAGTTGATAAAAAGAAAGCGGGAAGCTCGTTGGCAATTTCATTACGTTTCGTACAAATGAGTGTTCCTGTTGAAAGGCTAAACTAGTCCTGCGTGCAAGTCGTCCGGTACGCTTCAGGCGCGAGATGAACACCTTCTGCTCCAGTTTTGTGCGCCTCACGTCAAACCGAAAGGTCGCGATAGTATTCCCCGGCAGCAGCAGAACAAGTAAGCCAGCAGTGGCTAACAATTTTCGGAGCGTAGTAAGTTAACCTTATTAACTTGATGTACGAGCGGGTTTCTTTCGCTTCTTAGACGAGCGTATGTTTCTTTTATTAAAGATAGGAACGCGTTTCGTTTGTGGTGAGGAGCTGGGAGGAGATGCATAAATCCCTCTCCTCGCTGTATCGTTCCGCGCGGCAGAACACTCCGCTCGAGTGGCACACAGCACGGTACATGGAGCAGCGATAACGCGACAAGGCTAACAATGCGACGACGACGACGACGACGGCGTCGACGTCCGACCATGACAGCGACTCGTCGGGCTGTAGAGTGATTTATGTTCGTCCCGGTGTTGCCTGCATTCGAGTGGGGTTTCTCTCGCTCATACTCTCTCACTCACTGCTTTCATATCTTGTCCCACCTTCGGCAGAGCAGTGCCCGGACAAGACGAATCTGGAAGCTAATAGCTCAGCTTCTGTTGCAAGAGCTCGCCTTCCCATAGTCGTTCCGGCCGCCCGTCAGCTCTGCTTGCTGGTGCGAATGTTAAATACTTCCCATCACACACGGTTCCATGCAGTGGAATGTCGGTTTCACGGCCGATAAACTCCGTGAACTCTCCGTGGCATTTGATTGTGGTTTAAAGCTACGAGCAGATACGTGAGGGGAGTTTCATTTACTATATCGCTCTGGGATTATGTCCCCCTTAAGAGGTGAGCTTCAGATAAACAGAAAAAGCTGGTCTTTTATTTTATTTTCGCCTTGTTTGTTTTACCCGAGTGAACCATTTAGTTCTCAATGAAAAATAATTATAATGCTTAATAATTTACGCGAAAAATGTATTTGCAAGTAATTTAAATTAAAACAATCATACCATTTAGTGTCCAATCAAAAACAAAAATGGATTGGAATGGAACGGCTACATGAGAATAGCGAATGCCTAGCGTAATAAACAAATTTGACCCAATGCTATGCATTATTTCATAGTATATGGCGCAATTTTGTATTATCTGCGAAAAGTTCGCTTTGATGTTTTTTAAGATGATGTATTATGAAAATGATATATTATGAATGATGTATTATGAATTATGAATTACGAATAATTAAAATTATTTTTTTTTCTTGTACATAAATTCCTCTACTAAATTATGCGAACATCATTAGAGAGGCAAATTGAACAAAACAATTTAATTCTGTCGACCAAGGTTCATAACGAAAAAAGATCATAAAATGTACAATATGATTTTACTCTTCTTTGTGTATAAAACGCTTGTACAGAGTGCATGTGATTTGTTTGCAACAGACTCTCTAGCTTTTTCGTATATAAAACAAGCATTGGTGAAATGTGTCGCTTTACGAACATGAAAAGTAGTTTTATAAACAAAACAAGTAAAGTTTTTTTATGAAACAAATATTTATATAGCAATACAGTATGCCTCCATTTCCTTGCATCAGTTAATGAAAATATACGTTAAAAATACACAAATGAACCACACACTACGAACTTTCATGAAACTGTTTTGCTTTCAAATCCGCTGTATTATTTTTACCTTGTGGAAATGCATTGGGATGTTCGGATTATGGATTATTTGTTGATGACGAAAAAAAAAACAACAACCATATCCGATTGAACCAGGCTTGTATACTTTTCAATACAGTCTGTTATACACTCACATCTTTTGTATCCGTTCGCATTAATATAATTTTTATTGATTATGAAAACGAACTCTATAAAATGCATAGGGCAATCGATAGAAACCCATTTCCTATGCAGTCCATTCTCACAACAGTAGAGTTTTTATGAGTGCAAAACTAGCCATTACGGCAAACACTCATTCGCTCAATATTTCGTCTCGGTTGCTATAGCTACGGCGAAACGAGACATAAAATCGTCGAACCGACACCATGGCGAAGCGGTGGAGCACATAAATTTCAAATTCCATTTCCTAATCTTTGTCTTCGACCCGGTCGACGAAAATCGTGCATTGCTATCCCGTGCCCGGATAACGGCGTAGCTGTGGCTGCCACCAAGGTCACCAGCATCGTAACTACGCGAATGCGAATGCCTGGTGCCTACGTGGGTGCGTTTGAACCTGCGGCCACCGCGATTTGGGTGTATAAATTTGTTCAATTTGCCAACGCGCCCACCGAGCCGGGTGCCGGGTGGGTTTTGTTTGCGGCAGAACAATAGCAGAATCCAAATATTCCACCGGTGCCGAAATTGCTGTTTGTAGGAAATTGTTTTCCGTTTAGATGTTTCCGTTAGCGGTTCGAGGGTAAGATGTTTTAAGTGATGATGGCATTCGGGGGCGTTTGCTTGGTTTCTCGTGCAAGGGGTGCGTGCTACCCTTGCCAGAGATAACCACGAACAGATTTCGGATTGTAGCAATGGTATCAAACCGCAAATTAATCTCTGCTGAAATACTAGGTCAGATAGAAGCTCGACTCTTAACATACAAAAATTATTGCATCGTGTAAAAAATACACTAATTTCATAAACTATTTAAATAATATACAATTAGAATCAAGAGTGTAGTATTGAAAAAATAGTGAAAATCAAAATAGTCTATTGAAATGGTCCGACATAGCCATAATTTTATGAAACTCGATTGTAATGAATGAAATCAAGTAACGGATCGTAAAAGTTTGCAACTTAATTAAGGATTATTCTTTTGATTCCAGTTTTAGTCTGGATGGATTGTTTTTTCAATGTGGTTATTAGTTATTTTTATTCGAACATCAAGATGTATTTTTGTTCAACAACATGATAGTTGAAGATGATATTTAGTTTGCGAAAGAAACAAAAAATCAAGTTAAACAAAGGATGATTGTATTATTTGAATTGTAGATAAAATCAAAATATGATTTGAGTAGTTTATATTTTTTTAATTTTGAATTTCGCAGATATTTCTGATAACCTTAAACGTGATCCTTAGTCGCTTTAGTTATTTTTTCAACAAAATAAAGAAAACAGCTTATTTAACTGGTTGATGATTATTGGTAATGTATTACGTATCGTTACGCAATTCTAAACGAACGTTAGTTTTGCAAACAGTGTTTGGATACCATGTTGATAATTTTGAATTTTGTTGTTAATTTTCCTGTGAGAAAACTTAATAAATGAGAGGGGGTTAGGCTTTCAAGATCGCATTGGATGAACTTGAACATTTATGTTTGGAAAAACTCAATGTATTTTAGCCCAACGTCCAATGTTTGCGCCTAATGAAGTCTGGGGTTTGGAACGCACAACATGCATTAGCCATTTTTAAAAATAATCAAATGCAGCAAATATCCTTTTTCATACATTCCTTGTAAAAGATAAGTGAGTAAAACAACAAGACCCATATAGTTTATATAAGCCACGCTACTCGCGGTTGAAAACATGTATTATATGTCTAATCTAAAAAAAAACGCTAAAACAAAAAATAAAACAAAAAAACCACGTACAAATGAAAACTTATAAAGCTTTTAACGTCAAAACATAAACATGCATATTCAGGTGAGAATATGTTTTTTTTCTAATGCCTTTTTGTTATGCTATATCTTAAACAAGATTATGTAAAAAAACGAATGTTCAGCAAAAATATGCAACAATCCCCAAAAATCAGAAATATAAGCACTTCGTTACTACAGCACTTAGATACTAGGGTTATAAGCTCATCAAAAAGAGTTTGACCATTTGATTATATTATTAAAATATTAAAACTCTGAAACGCTTGTAAGGTTGTTTAGTTTCCACAAAAGTTGAGAAAACATCTTTTAAAAACATGAATCAGAGGTTAAAACGAGGTATCTTTAGTTTACCATCAAACTTTTCGATCACAAAACCACTATATGTTGATTACACACACGTCTATGTTGTTCAACATCAACACAACATTCCTCTTCCTCTTCTATCGAGATGGAATTCGGACTCGTACGGTTGGAAAACACTAGGTTCCCTCGAACTGCATTCCGAGACATAACCCTCTCTTTCGGCTTCGACTATCATCAGTCATATCGCCATCACAAAATCCTGAAAAATAACTTACCTAATTGTTCTATATTTCTGATAGTCTAGAACAAGTTATACATCAAATTAAAAAAATTATCACCGACCATTGAGGACCACTGACATCGTATATCGGAAGGATTCCGTACATTTCTCCACCTGGTACGCGCCGGAAACGGTCGATGATAAACCACTTTTCCATGCTGCCAATTTGGCTGTCGAACGCGCTGGCATTTGTGGTTCGCGCACACGTAAACATACTTGAGTGTACCACGTGCAGTGCCGGTTTCGGAAAATGGTACCACGCACGCACGTACGCACGCACACCACTGCGAGCGGTAGACCGGGATGAAGTTTGTAGGTTTGGTCAATACGATGGACATATATTTGAAAGAAATATTCAAATCTTTACGTAGAGCATTAAATTTTGTCGAGATCATGAAATAATAAATATTTAAAAACATATATTCTAATTTATATAATTGTTTCAAAAGCAAAAACAGGGAGAAAATCAGACGACATAATGATGTAAAAAAGAAATATCTTCATCAGATGTTGTTCAACATCAACACAACATTCCTCTTCCTCTTCTATCGAGATGGAATTCGGACTCGTACGGTTGGAAAACACTAGGTTCCCTCGAACTGCATTCCGAGACATAACCCTCTCTTTCGGCTTCGACTATCATCAGTCATATCGCCATCACAAAATCCTGAAAAATAACTTACCTAATTGTTCTATATTTCTGATAGTCTAGAACAAGTTATACATCAAATTAAAAAAATTATCACCGACCATTGAGGACCACTGACATCGTATATCGGAAGGATTCCGTACATTTCAGGCCCGAGATCGACGAAATCGTCAGATTTTCGTTATCTCGATTTTTTTTTTTCGTTTGATTGAACGATTGCCACCAGCTTGTCCCAAGGAAGTACATTCTTCTCACCTGGGATGGCACAAAAAAAAAAAACGCTCACGCGGAACTCTTTCCGCGCAAATCATCGCAACGCGGGTAAGTAACGCGAGATTAATGACCGGACGTGTATTCCACCTGGTACGCGCCGGAAACGGTCGATGATAAACCACTTTTCCATGCTGCCAATTTGGCTGTCGAACGCGCTGGCATTTGTGGTTCGCGCACACGTAAACATACTTGAGTGTACCACGTGCAGTGCCGGTTTCGGAAAATGGTACCACGCACGCACGTACGCACGCACACCACTGCGAGCGGTAGTGAATAAACATATACGGCATGTGGCTTGCGCTCCGGCAAAATTATTCATGGGAAAAGATTTTCGGCGGGTCGCGTGGGCACAACACGAACGGAACGAAACAAAACACACAACCACGCGAAAAACTTATGACAGATATTTTCTCGTCCACCCCCAGCGTGGAAGGGGAAAGAACAAAAAGCACGCAAGACGACGGGGTTGAAAATTGTTGCTGGCGTGGCAGTCGGCGCTACTTTCATAAAAATATCTCTAATGAACGAGGACAAACAATAACAACCGCGTTCGTTGCGTTTAGCTCGCCCGAAGTGGCAACGGCCTGGCGGTGGTACATTCTCGGTGGGCAGAAAGGATATCGGTAGCTCCTCCACGGGCCGGAATGTTTGTTTCGTTGTTGTTGTTGTTGTTGCTTTCGTGTCAATTCTACTGACCAGCGTTTGCCGGGCATTTCCCTCTTCGTTCTGATTGTCTTTTTTGGCGCTATTTCTATTTCCTTTTTGGTGAGTTACGCTGTTTTGACCCCCTTCTTCCAATTATGCGGAAGGACACATTCAGCGGAATCAAACTGGAATGCGCAGGTATCGGACATGGCGTTTACGCCGCTAACCCACAGCTTACGCGAGGTACCATTGTCGTTAGTAGGCGAAAATACTTGGCATAACGCAGGGCAAAACATGTTGGAAACAAATTAAAAAAAAACGAAAATGTAGTAATTCTGCAAAAAATAAAGTTGTTAATTTCGTTCTCAACATTTTCGTCAATTTAGGCCAATAATTAAATTTCTAAATCGTCTAACTTTAGTATTAGTGATAGCTAATCGCTATCAAAACTATAGAAAAATGGAAACAAAAATAACAACAACAGTACATTACGCGACGAGAATATCGATTTCGTTCAAAAACATTTAAGTATTTTATTGGATTTCTAATCCTTGCATAGTGACTGTTGTCATTTCAAAGTTGGAATATCTTGTCATTTCAGAGCTATTGCGAATGTTCTTTTGGATCTTTTCGTTCCATACCTTTAACCAAACGTACATAATAGTTTAGTAAAATCTTGTGCTCAAAGCATGTGCCCATATGTTCAGAATTCGCTGATCAGAAACTACAAAAAAGCTTCTCTTGGACGACGAAGTCCATATTAAGGCATGCTTCTGGAGATTCATTGAGTTGAGTTATGCTTTTAGTAAAACTATGTACGTTTACGCCGCTCGCGGAAAACTAATAATTCAACCGAAAACGCACGTTCAAGCTAACATACCAAGCTGTACTGCACCAATCCAAAAAATAGGATCGCATTCAAATGCCTGCAAAAATACATTCTACATATGGGCATCAATTCATTCATACAGTTTCACTAACACTCCTGTAAAGACGATTTTACAGCACGTAAGTTTGGTCCAATTATACGATCCTTGGTTTATACGATCCAATTATACGATTCAATTATACGAAGAAACTTGGTTTAATGGCATGTCCTTTTCCAATTTTCAACGGAAAAATCTCGAAATTGTGTTTCATATTATTTTTTGAATATTTGTCTAGTTTGATGTACCTTTTCAGTGTTGCTCAATTTGCTCAACACTCAATTGCAATGTATACTTCTTGCCAACTTTGTCTTTGTTTACATGGAACGGTGAAGTTTTGCAGCTGCCTGAAGAGAAAACGGGGACGGTTGGTGAAATAATCAAAAAAATCAATATCGAATATTGGATAGTTACTGAACACTCAAATCGTTTCATTGGGTCAAAACTACCAGTTGTGAACCACAAGGCAAAGCAAACGACATCAGTGGACGTCAAAATACATAAATCGAAAATACTTCCATAAATCTGTAAAAAGTCTTCGTCGTTGTAGGTTGTAAATGGATATCAGACGTATTATTAGATGTCCTTGGCACATATGTAGAATCAATTATCATCGTTCGTAGCGATACTACGAACATAATAATCAATAAAAAAAGTTCATGTAACATCCTGGCCATTTATTTCAATCACTCTCATGATAATATCTACACGAACAATCAGATATTAGTGTATGAATATTAATGTGCTACTTCAAAATGCAGCCAACGACTCGACATCGAAACGCAGCCCTTCTGCTAACGAGTGAAGAGAAACGCACCCATTGTATGTTCGCCTCTTCCCGCACAGCACTAAGCTTCTTAAAGAGCGGCTTACCGAGGATAATGGCGAACGGAACAGAAAAAAAACGACAATGCTTTTGTGAGACAAAAATACATAAAACTGTATTCTTAACCTTCCCGCACTGTGACATCTCCGATACGAATTCCCACTGCACGCGTTCGTTTGTGCCTACGAGGCGAAACATGAATGCATAATTAATATGGAACCACCCTCGGGTGGTACGGAACAGGCTGCCCGTCCTGGGTTTATACCATCCGCCTGCTGTCTTCAGCTCGCTCCCTAAAGTACGAATGAAAGTATGACCAAAACGTGGCGCGAATCGATGTTGAAACGAAAGGAAAAGTTAACACACGCAGCTACGGGTAGCCGGGGCGGATGAAAACAATGCACACAACCACCGGTCTATATGCGCAGTATAAGGCAAACATCTCCATTCCGAGTCTATTTGTCTACACTTTCCTTATCGCAAACGGTTTTACCAAACGGCAAACAACGACAACGCATAACAGATAGCTCGCGCTGTGGAGAATGCAACAACACAAAAACCGTCGCGAAAAGACAAAACCACCTTCGGCAAGAAGTTTTTGTTTCCTCCGGTTTTCTTCTAAGAGCAACCAACTTTTTAACCTTTTTCTACGCTGGAAGAACGATTACCGAATTCGCGTCTAGCCGCAAGCAGTCCAGCCACTGGAAGAAGGCAAACATGAACGCCAACGCTAAGTAAGCAGCTCTGGAAGATGAGCAAACAGCAAACCCCTAGCCAAAGTAAGACCGTAACGCACCGTGGGCAAGAGTCGTACAGTCTCGCAGAAAAAGTACGGTCGAAGATAATTAAACGTTTAGGCAGAGATTAGATAGTTCTCTGCGACGCACGGAGAGGACATTTAAAGCCGCAGTGTGGTGTTCTTTAAAAATTACCTTCCCCAGCGTTGTGGCACAGCGTAGCTCGAGCGAAGGTCATGTTTTCCTTCGCTTAATACTTGAAAATACTTTGACTAATTCTTTTGGCCCGCTTCGGAAGTTAACGAACCTAAAGGCTTATCTGCTTCCATCGCGTTGTATCTTTAACAGAGCCGAGCACGTGACGTCACTTTCCACGAAGCCAATGGGCCTTACGCTACCAATTCGGCGAATGCCCGGAGACGATAAAAGTGCAAAAAACATCGGCCTAAAACAAAGACCGAAACCCACCCTGAATGGGCCAGGTGAAAGGTATAAGATACTTTACCGATACTTCGCCCAGAACAAACAAGCAGCACGGTGGACGTGGTACACTTCTGTTTTTCTAGCGAATGGAAGGAGATTCCGAGTCGGAAACTGTTGGTGGAAAATGCAGAAAGTAGACGGCTACAAGTTTTAGAGCGATGTGCTATAAGTGGTGAGCAATAAGGCTGTGCGGTACCCTATCAGTCTCACAATTTCTGGAAACAATCTTCTTCACAATGGTAATAGCC
The DNA here is from genome assembly GCA_002091845.1 of Anopheles cracens. Classification (NCBI taxonomy): domain Eukaryota; kingdom Metazoa; phylum Arthropoda; class Insecta; order Diptera; family Culicidae; genus Anopheles; species Anopheles cracens. Next base: position 140,919 of record KZ072231.1, read on the forward strand.
GTTGAACGGTATAGTATGATAAGGTTGACAAAAATATTCTATGATTATCAAAGCACTAGAAGCGGTTGTCACAGCTATGTATGACAGTTTATATTAAAAGATCTTATTAATTCATCAACGGATCAAAAGACCTTATTTAATCATCAACGGATCTTTTATGTAACATCTTGCCATTTAAAATCTGATGTTCTGTTCAAATCTGGCAGTTCTGGCCGATATTTCGGATGATATAATATATAAAGATATTGTTCTAGCATTTTCGTATCGAGCAACAGAAATCGCTTTGAAACCCCAGAAACTGGTTGGTTGACTTCATATTTTTGCAACGGTTGCTATGATCTCTCCTTGCCACCTCTCCATTTCCATCGATCGCACCTTTAGGAATTCCATTCCGTTAACAAAAACACCAGATTGCCTAACCTGCTCTACGGGGGTGAAAATTAATTATGTTATAATCGGACGTCCCATGCCAACGCACGGTTTCCCTTGCGATCCCCCTTTATCCGTTTACCAGGGAACGTTTGAAAATTTTCATGAAACACGTTGCCACTCAAGGGATTCGAGCATTTCCAACATGCGCGGTTTGTTCTCCGTGAGCTGATGATGAAGCTGCCAAGGAATCTCGGCGGACGAGCGTTTCCGTCGAGCCATGCGGTGTTGGAAATGTGTTTCGGTGCATGGCGAAAAGGAGATTCGCCGGATTCGATTAATTAACCGCTCCGAAATAGATGGTATTTTCAACCTCTGGCAACATTGGATCAACGACCTTTACGACTTGATGAAATCGAACAACAAGACACCATCAGTTTTTTTCGTGAATGAAGCATACGGAACACTATGAAGTAATATTCGGTAACATAACGGTTAGTTATTATGTTACGACTAGTGAAAGAATTTGCTAGTTTATTATGAGTGTTACGTTCTTATATGCTTCGATTAACTAGTTTATACACTAAAAAACTGTTCGTACTAGAAAACAAGAAATGCACAAAGTTTGACTGCTATCAGTGCTTTTGTAATCGGGTTTTTAATCATTTGTAACTTAAGAGTCCTTAAGATATGTCTCTATTTATAAAAAATTATTGGATTTTTAGAATGCTTATTCATTATAATGAAGTCGGTGTTTAATCAGTTTTTGAATTACAATGGACAACATATTTATGGTCGAAATGGATATTATATCTACAAATCCCGCTGTTTAGTATTACGGCTTTAATTATTTAACCACAGACATAATAAGCACTAAAAGAAGGAATTTGATGCTCCGATATTTATGAGAAGAATCAACGCGCGTTAACGCGCCACGTCGATTACATCGTCAATCATTCCCTCGACAATTGTGAACTATACAGCTTCAAACTCACTACAATATTATGAAGGCTTCGACATGCCAACGAGATGAAAATATTACGACGATTATTAGAAAATTATGACACGAATCCTAGCAATAACATGTTCAACGAATATGAAAAAAATGTAGACAACTTCCATTTATCATGCCAGTTATCATAAAAATAATTTTAAATCAGTGTAGTCTATTTATGCTCCTTGGAAGTAGCATACATTTTATTTACAATTGAAAATTAAACGAGTTTAAAGTTCATCATGTTTTAATACTCACGAATAGCGACGTCAATATAATACATATTTGAAAAATACATTATATTAAGAACTTCATTTATGAATTTACTTTTTTATGTTAAAATGTTGAAAAATTAATTTTTGGCAACATTTGCCCAAAAATCAAAAAATGGTTCAGAAAACGATATTTGTTCCTTACACCAGATGCAAAGCTCATTGAATTGTAACGATAAAATACGTATTATCTTCAGGTTGCAAACTCACTCAAACATTTCAGTATTAATAATAAACAATAGCATGGGCTTGTTATATTTTTAAGAGTTTTTTCAAGTTGTTTAACTAATACATTACCCTTTGTATTGTCACTTTATAGTCCCAAATAGAAGATACCTGTCTAATATACCAATGATCTTATTAGTATTGATCAGATTGATCTTGTGAAAGATTATAAGGAAATGGGAAGAGATCGCTTATTATTTCAAACTATTGCAACTTCAAAAGACACTTATTTTATAATCTAAAAACACTACCTAAAATATATATTTGTCGCTGTTCAGATATGTCATAAAATGTACCTGAAACACTTGCATAACCTTTAGGTTATCGACATGATTTAATTGGAATCCGTTCCAATGGTCTTCCTTCCAAGATCCTTCCCAAGACCAGATTGGTAAACATCACATCGCACCATGGTTACTACGGCAACGAGCGACCGAAGCATGCTGGGGATTTTTTTTCTACAACGCAAATAACGCCAGCGTAAAGTCCGATGACTTGGAGCATCTATCAACAGACCACCATAAATACGCCCGTTCGATGCAATAGAGAGGGGTACGTACGAAAGGAGGGCGTAGCGTTGGCGAAGGTCTGCTGAAGAGGCCAAGGGCAATCGAGTGCGGACAATAGAGAGGGGTACGTACGAAAGGAGGGCGTAGCGTTGGCGAAGGTCTGCTGAAGAGGCCAAGGGCAATCGAGTGCGGACAGAGTACGGCTACACGTTGTTTACGACTTTACGGTGAGTGCATCGTGCGGTGCGGTGCAATTATTGCAAACCCGGCCAGGGTAGCTGCAGCGTAAACGAGATGCATGTTTGTTTACGTGTTGTGTTGTTCGATTTCGAGTTCGATTTCCCGAAATGTGATCCTGGAGTGTGGCAACGGTGGCGTGACGTACCGGGGGCTCGAGCAAATGATGAGTGGCACTTGGAAATCAAAGTAATTTTATTTTATTGTGTTTGATTTTCGCTATGTCCCGGGCCATTTATTTGCAGAACATATTTATTACAACCATCCGTTGCGTCTGACAGCCTGACGTAGTGCGTATGTCACGGCTATTAGGAAGCAGCGAACAGCATGTGATTGAAATGCACCATCAGTCATAATCCTGTGCTGAATGATCGGTCCGCTCTGGGTGTATGATTCAATCAAACGTTTGTTATTATTCCTCGTTTGTTCATCATCGTACGGGGTACTTTAATGTGTCAAGAGCGTAATTAAAATGTCGCTCAAAATTAGTACACTCTAGAAATGACGACCACATCTTTCACTTCGGCCTACATTGTATCGAGTATTGTGTGTGGTTGTATATTGACGCAACGTTACACTTAGTCTGACGCCAGAAAAGATATTAAACTATTAAACGTTGTCAAGAGCGTAATTAAAATGTCGCTCAAAATTAGTACACTCTAGAAATGACGACCACATCTTTCACTTCGGCCTACATTGTATCGAGTATTGTGTGTGGTTGTATATTGACGCAACGTTACACTTAGTCTGACGCCAGAAAAGATATTAAACTATTAAACGTCGAATAGCTAGGTAAAGCTATAAATCGTGCATCATAAAGATACGCCAGTCGGTAATTGTTTAGGATACTGAAACTAAAAGCTTTTATACAGGCAATTCTGATAATCTTGCAGTGGTTGCTGTCTGGTAACAACAATTTATCTACTGATAGCAGGATTGGTTATAAATTGCACAAAACTTTCCTTCTCATATACGGACTAAGCAATAGTAGAAGTCTTGAGTTTTATCGAAATATGACAAAACCTTCTAGTAGGAAGTTATTGGTGGAAGGTTAATACACCGTAATCACCTGTATTCCGTTAACATTCTCTCATTTAGCGTATTTATCAAATTTATGCTCACCCTGCTCATTGACATCCACTGCTCTCCAACATTGAAACGTAGGAGCTAAAAGCTATATTTAATCCCCGCAAAGCCGTCCGTTCCGGAAGTTTATTGCCCTGAACAAACACCACAGGACACACCCAATCCTTCGAAGCATCTTGAATGTAACCTACCTCTCGACCAACGTTGTGGAGACATTTTAACCGACAAAAAAGAAAATTTGGTTCTAAGGACGCCATTAGGTTAAATATTTACTCAACGGTATGCAAAAAACCACGGACTAGGGTGTGTCAGAGAGTATCGCCAAAATAGCTTATTGGTAATTTGAAAGTTATTTTTAGTGATTGACTTGGAGTTCGTAGTGGAGAGAAGAAGCTTTCCAAAGCCAGAATGCTGTTGCTGCCTTACTTATATTCCAAAGATTCTTGCACGTTTGTGGAGGTGCTTCTGCTGTCTAGAATAGCATTACATAAAATCCCTACTTATTCCAACATTTATATTCACCGCAAGGTCTTCTCGATATAACAAACACGAGAAAGCCATGTCAACGAATGTACCGTCAGCAAACATCACCGTACAAGTATTAATCAAAGTTGATCGGGTAACTTTCGATGGAATCATCATCCACCACCGGTGGCAGAAAAGAAACACCACCCAAGAGTGGCAAGTCTGCATGTCATTTCCCTTCGAACTGCCGATAGTTTCCGCATCTGACGGGACTTGCGACTCATTTTTCCCACCTTGATAAGTTTACCTTTAACTCACCGCATCCTAGGAAGCTGTCAGGTGGAAGGCATCGCCTGGCACCGTTTACACTCCACGCTCAACCCACCGTATCAGGGCACTGCCACTTCATTGGCTTTCGGAAAAGGGATAAACTTTTACTTTCCTTCCGTCACGTCAGTTGGGATGGAACTAGCGTTCGCTTTGTCCCCTTTCCTATTGCTGGAAGCGAGCAAAAGTGGAGCGTCATGACACAGCGAGTGAAACAGCGGGATGGCATAATTTTTGCCTCTCCTTCAAAGGTCTCATCTATTAGAGTTATGAGCTTTATGTGCCGGTGGTGATGATGGAGGTAGTTGGGGCAACGTTGGTGGCATCATCTCGCTAAACGAAGCATGAAAATCGATCAGATCCACCCTGAACAACACGTTCAGTGTTCGATCGATTCATGTACGCGAAACTTCCGTCATCCCATCGTCGTTCCCATGCCCATGCAGAGTCGTACTGAACGAGGCGGCCAAGATCCGACCACCTCCGGGTACCGGAACTGCTTTCGCACACATGTTGCGGCTGAACTTCTATAAACTATAAACGGAGAACCCGCAAATGTGCGTCATTTGTGCGACTTTATGGTGACGGTTGCAGGCAGAAGGAGCCGCTGAGCAGGAAGAGGTTGACTTTTCGCCGTGAACTTCATGCCCTATACACGAACGGGGGAAAAAACCTCCTGATGGTGATGATAAATGAGCCCTCGCGGTTTGACTTACTCTACCACATCGTTGACCCCATTCGGTTCGCTGCTATCACACTCCGTCACGGTGGGAAAAATCGTCTCTCCTCGCGAGACACACGCACACCAGCTCCCCAAAACCAAACAGGAAATGAGCCGAACGATTATATCGCCTGGTGGCGTGCACGCGCCTCTGACATTTACGAGACGTTTTGATTAATTTGCGAAATTAGAGGCAGCCTGTTTTTATCGGCGCAGAATCGCTCCAGATGATGAATGAATCATGAGGGCCGGTGTCGCGGCGCGTTACACGATCAATTTACGATCGACGGGTCGGGTTTTATGTTTACGTTGGTTTTTGTCACCCTTCCGGAGTGAGTGACAGAGTGCAGAGGGCAGAGGGTCTCGTCATAAACTATAAAACGAGTGTAATGATGGTGCTCCGTTTATTGGTTCTTTATTAGGTTGATGACTCTCTCTTAGCGTAAGGTGGCTACCCTATCGGATGTAGTTTTTGTTTGTTCGCAACAGCCTGAAAATGAACAACAGTATCAGCCGAATCTCTCGCACCCAACGATGGCGTTGATAGCATTATCGTGCCGCTCGCAACGCCTCGTACGAACGGTGTTGTGCACACAAAACGGCATCGGCATCGCACGTCGAGCACCGTCGAATGCACGTGAGCGCTGACTTGTGTCGAAAATCCAATCAAAATATCTTCCAAACCTTCCCACCTGCGTGCGTGTGTGTGATCTTTATCATAGAGAACTTCCCACCGTAAAAAAAACCCCGACTGCTAACACACAATTTGTTTGCAGACGCAGCGATACACATTACCGGGTGAGATATTAGGTTCCGATAGCAGCATCCAAAACGGCTACGGGAACTGATGTTTGGAGAACGTGTTTAAGCGCGTTTTTTAAGTGTTGCGCAGCCTCCACGAGTAGCTCACCCTGGGGAAATCGGTGGTCATGAATATGAGATAAATTTATGTGCCTCTTTTCCGAAAATGAGTACGGTATCACTATTTCCGCCACTAAAGTGACGTTTTTTCAAACGTTAAATTAAAATTAAATAGCTTTCAGTAAAGTAGTAAATAAAGTGGAAAGTAAGGTGTGTCTCACTATACCACAAACACCCCATTTATAAATTTAGAACAAAATTTGCTTGAAAGCTTTGCACATGCACAACAGTATTAGATTTTTATTTACAGAAAAAAAAACTTTTCCACTCTGTTAACGTATATC
>KZ072231.1:153799-165431 GCA_002091845.1 Anopheles cracens
GATTGGTCGTGTTCGTTTCAGCGCAAATTAATGAGACATTAGACGTGGTCTGGAGATAACAAACGTTAAGATGAACTACTGATAGCCACTGGGTAAAAACAATAAACCTTAAGGTGGTTTTGAATAAAAGCTGGGAAAATTGTTTCTACACAGCATAAAAGTTTATTTATGTATCAAACCATTTCTAGGAAATAAAACGGTTTTTTTAAACGGCGGAAATAAAACGGGGATCTCAGGAAAAATCGATTTATGATTTGTTAGAACAACAACCTTCAGTTATCATCCTTCTGCACAATGCATCAAAATAGATTTCGTCTTTGGTGAAAGCTTCGGAGAATTTAATTTTCAACCTATTTGCAAATACGAACATGGCGCATGCTCTCAACGACTCATACATTTAAGATCTTGTTTGCTTTGCTCAGAACGGCATACAAAATAAATAACCATTCTAGACGTTGTTCGAAGAAATGGGAAAAACATCATATTTGTACGCATCCACGTCACCCAGCCTATGCTACCAACGAGCTTATAAGCGCAGAAGTAAGTTTCTTAATAAATGCTCCCTCTGATCCCGAGTAATGAAAAAAATTGCGCACAAAAAACGTCTCACCAAAAAACCAAACGCCATCGAATCGTCGATTTTCGACACATCGGACCGCCTATGGAAATCCATCGAAAGACGCTCGCTACGCGAAAGCCACCCGACGAAAGCCAACCGGCGCAGGTTTCTCATTAAAATTTCAGCACGCTACGCTACGGAAGCAGTAATGTATCCTTGGGCACCGCCTTGCACCGGGCGCGGCGCCATGGAAAGCGGTACGGTACGGCGAAAAGCCAGCCGGCAGGAAATTTGCTGCTTTAAAAGCAAGTACACCCTTTCACCTGTTCATTTCCTGCCACTTTCTCAAGACATCCGCTTCGTTTGTTTCGCCACGAACCGCGGCCAATACAACGCGTCGATATCGCCCTCGCGGGCGCTGCCAAGGATCAAAGGACCGCGGCGGAATGATGGGCCAAAAATTGAGTAATGAAAATCACAACCCTACAGGCTAATTAACCCCTCGCATCAAACGACAGGGAACGCTTTCTGCGCGTTGTGGTTAGGTTGGTTTTTTGCTTGTTGCTCTTTGCGCGAGGTGACTTTCGGCACAAACCTTTCGCAACCGACGACAGCGGAAGGTCGTCGGAGAGAGTATCTTCCTTCCTTCCGGGCTCCCTTCCGAGAAGCTTTTCGACCCTGCCATCTCGTCGGATCTCGGCCGCTTCGTAGGCTGCGCTCAGCGCTTCGGAGTTAAGTTTTGGCGGGCGAGAGCCCCCCGCCTAATTGAATTAGGATCAACAAAGAAAGAGGAGCGATCGCGATTCCAGCTGAAATCTCGCCCAAGATGGTGTTAATGATACGCGCGTAATCGCGGTCACGAGCTATTTGTTAGAGCGATCGCGATTCCAGCTGAAATCTCGCCCAAGATGGTGTTAATGATACGCGCGTAATCGCGGTCACGAGCTATTTGTTGTTTCGGGACCGACGGTTTATGGGAAGGTGTAAACGTTCAATTAATCACACTAACTTTTGCGCACGTGGAAGCTATCGTTCATTTAGCAGGATCCTTTTGCGAGCCACCAATTTCAAGATATTTATGAGGCAAATTGGACGGAATGGAAAAATTGATTGTATATTTTTAAAGATGCAGAAAGCTTAAGGATAGATTTGACCTATTTTACAAGTAATATTCTCGCAAGTTCTACTGGCCTTGTCGTAGGCATATGGTGTTTAGAAAATCGTTAAGCGTTGAAATCAAATAGTGCAAAAAAGCTTCTTAAATTACATTTCATCTTCTTTCTCTGTTATTACTGTTTAAAAAACTGTTATCGCCCGATCAATCACTTTTTCCCGGGAGACACACACTCTAGAGGAGGTAAATGACAAAATATGAGTAAGATGCCGGAGGAGTTCTCCGACCTTGAAAGAAGCTTTGTTATAAATTTTGATTCCTTAAATACTAACTGGCCGATCTGCTATCGCTGCCTGGTCATTGCACGTGGCTTCTCGCGTTCGCCGATTTCTAGGTTGTTTGTCCCCTTTGACTGTGGTCATCCGGTGCGCGTGGAGGCATCGCGTTCGCAATGGAGCTCTTTTCGTTGGCCAGCCTAAAGCCTCTGCAATGCGCGTGGCATGGATCGTATTCCGCCGCCCTATTTCGGGATGGGACCCAACATTCTGTTGAAATACATTTTTTCATCGATAACAGCTGGTGTTGATGCGTGTGATCATCGGTATGAACATTTTTTTAATAGCTCATTCATCGAATGAATTTCGTGCAATTTTCAATTCTTCGACATGAAAAGCATGGTTGCTCAAGAAGTGTTTTGAAAGATAAAAAATAAAACAAAATTAGTACAGAAACGAAACCAACCAAACGAATGTGAAAATAGCGTGTTTTAAACACTAAATATTTAATTGTTTTCGATTTTTGTATTATTCAAATGTTCAGTTTTGTTTTTAAGATGTATAAACTCTCTATTATTGTTTATCATTGCGTTTTTATACTTAATCTTCTATCTTTTACATTTTTTTCAATTTCAGTTCATATTTTAAAAATGCAAAACTTCAAATTTTAATAATTATAAAAAAATATTTGAAACTTTTTTTGTTTATGTTTTTTACAAGTGAAAAATGTAATAAATTACTTTTACTAACTATTTTGTATTATTTGGTATTAATAATTGTTGAACAGATTTTTACAATTCTTCTAACACTACAATAACACGTTGAGACAACTTAAACTTAAACAATTTCATCAATACACTTAAATAATTCATAAAAAATATGATAAGTGTAACATATAGCTTACGCGCTACCTTATTTTAATATGAAAAAACAATGTAAAGTTTTACTGAAAGCGTCACTTGAAAACATCAAAATACAAAAATCTTCTTCTTTTTTGCGTGACGACTTTCGGGTTACTAAACTTAGTTAACTAGACTACCACCAAACCCAACCATAGCCATCTAGGTACGTCTTGCAAATGGGAGAAGTTCCAGATGTGATTTCGCTACCAATCCTGTCATGTGAAGACCCACACCGCTACCAATACAGCAAAAGGTAGCATCACATAAGCAATTACTACTGTTACTATCATGTTCTATGTACGTGTATTATGTGTATGTACTTATTGGATGAATAATGGATGAATAAAAATGTTTTTTATCACTTTCGCTTATCAATTCCGATAAGTTTCCTTATCAATTCTTATCAATTATCAATTCCGATAAGTTTCCTGTTTTAGATACACACGTTTTACGTACATTTTGGCAAGCTTTTCCATTCTTCATGTTTTTATTTGCTGCGCTTCATAGACACAAAGCACGCGACCCTCAGTAGGCCCTGGAAGTTCATTTTCATCGGAATGCTTTTCTCCTCCCCGAGCTGAAGCCTGTGCATACAGTAGGACGCAGAGAGTTGGAAGCAGAGATTGTGCCGAGAAAGATTCAACAGCCCTGCCCCGGCTAATTGATTCCAAACCTCCGGGGAGCGTGTTTTTTTTTTGCGTTTCGTTGTAGCCAGCATGAAAATGGGCAAAAAATTGGACGCTCGTTTCACCGGTGCCCAGAACGCGTCCCACGCACGTCAAGAACTCCCAAAGGTGCGCGGTAAAGCCACGGGCCGAAATAGGAATTTTCCATCGCACGACTGCACGGTCAGCCATGACGTCGATCTGGTGCGGCTGTTAATACCCGCCGATACCGTCCTACGCAGGTAAGCTCTAATTTAACGCACCGAGGAGCGATAGCGAACTTTTTGGCTCCCGTTTACACCGGCCAGGCGGTGCGGGATTAGTTGGAAATGTTCGGTACGTTCGCTCGCTGGGTTTCGGCACGCATATTACGCTAATGAGAGGATGCCTGGTGCGAACCGGCATTCCCGCCTTACTGAGCCTGCTTTGTTTGCAGAATCGCACGCTGGTGGCGCCGAATGTGCCTGATCGATCACCACAGTCCCGTGACGCGGTTGGTCTTTCGCAGCGATACGGCCATAAAGCGCGAAATGTCGCGCCAGCTCACGTACTTCCCGGACACGATACATCCGTTCAGCTACTTCCGGTAAGCGTGGTTGCCGTTTGTGGTTGCCAATTAAATGACCTTAGCTATAGTGTCGCACCGGTGCATTGTTCTCGCCGCTCATTACAGATTCATCTGGGAGTGCCTGATGATAGTAACGTTCGCGACCGCCTTTCAGATGATTCCGTACGATGTGATATTCCTGTTCCGCGTCGGGGACTACTATCCCTTCACGGCCTTCCACATGGTACTACTGGCTACGGGTGAGTTGCTTTGTTCCTATTGTACGCCGATTTCAAGATACCACACGTATTGCATTCCGCAGATTTCATTTGCCTCGCCGACGTAGCGATGTCGATGTTCACCGGAACGTACCACCGGAGCAGACAACGGGTGGATCTCGACCTGAGAAACATTCGAAAGCGCTACCTGCGTATGTGGTTCTGGATCGACGTCATCAGTTCCGCACCGGATCCACTGATAACGCGTCTGGTAACCGTGAGCGTGGCCGTTGGAATCCAGCAAAAAGCTAACAACACGATTCGATTTACAGATTCCCTCCTGGACGCTCGATAACTCGCTGCTCTACTGCCTGCACAAGCTGGACTTTCATCCCGGCTGCCTGTGGGACCTGTGGAGTCTCCTGTCCGTGATTAAGATCTTCCGATTCCGTACCTTCCTCCGCTACATCCGCAGCCTCTGCCAGCGGACGGGCTTGCGCCGCAACGTCATAAAGTTCTCCGCCATCCTGGCCACCGTGCTGACGATGTTCCACTGGTGCACCTGTCTGATATTTCTGGTGGTGCGGCTTGTACAGGGCACCGATCCGGCACAGATTGATCCACGCTCGTGGACGATGAAGATGGCGTTCTGGAACCAGTCGTCCCGTAAGTAGCTCCCGGTGTGATTTCAGTTCGATGTTTATCATCTATTACTTCGCGTGCTCCTCGGCCAGTGGTTCGCTACATGGAATGTGCGTACCGCACGCTCTACACAGTGACGCACATCACGCACGACTTCAACGAATCCATGACCTACGACGACATGCTGTTGTCGCTTGCGTACACCGTGAGCGGTTACATGCTGAAGATATATCTCCTGGCCGAGCTGCTTATTTTCATACGCATTCTGTTCTCCAGCACGAGCAAGGTAAGCCGGACCCCAATTCCCTGGTATGTTTGTTTGCGTATGCTAATGCGTCTGCGTATGTTTCACCGGGCAGTACCACGAATGTCGCTACGAGCTGAGCAACTACATGCGCCACGAGCAGCTGCCGGCCGCACTGCAGAAGCAAATCCTAGCCTACTACGACATACGCCACCCGAAGATCTACAGCCGCTGGTCGTTGATCCGGTCGGTGCTGGGAGAGCAGGTGACGAACGCCCCTTCCAACGGCACCAATACATAACTTCAACTTTGTGATGTCCATCTGTTGACGTCTCTTCCGTACCGCAGCTTTTCGGCGAAATACGAATGGAAATTCTTGGCCCTCTGCTACGCGCCTGTCCACTGTTCCGGGCCGTCCTGTCCGACCGGCAGCTGATGACGGTGGCGCTAGCGCTCGACTTCCAGCTGTTCATGAAGAACGACATCATCGCACGGTGGGAAGGGACCGGTACCGGTGCGGCTGACAAACGCAACTGGAACATGGTGTTCATCGTGTCCGGGACGGTCGGCATCTATACGGGCGGATGGAAGGAGGTGCTGCATCTGGAAGATGGCGAACATTTTGGAGAATATCAGCTGCTCTTCGACGAAGACGTGGTGGTGCGTTCGGGATGTTCATTGAACACAAACCGATACACTAACCCGGGCTGTGGTTTGTTTTTTCTCTTCAGAAATTCCCAAACCTGGTCGCGGTGGAAAACTCCGAACTCTATCTGCTGTGTGAGTATGCGTTCGAAATTCCTACTGTTGGCTCACCACCAGTATACGGCCTTTTAACATGTCTTGTTCTTGACGGCGACCCGGCCAACCCTGTTGCACCTGTGTGATTGCATTTTCCAAACGTGGCCGTGGGTGTCTGCAGTTTATTAACCTTTCGCCCCGCTTCCGGCACTGCTGTCAACAGCTTTCACGCAATCCGTGTTGCTGTTGTCGAGAACGAATTTCCTGTTTGGTGGCAAAATCCAATTCCGCACAACAGAGGACTCTCGTCTAAGCCGCCGGGAGCGGTCTCCTGGGAAATAAAGCACTCCCAAGCCCCACGACCGGGCACGGGCTCGGTACGGAATGGCAATTGCAATTGAAATACTTTTCGTGTCATTTCACGCTCACGCTTCATCGCTGCACCTCGTCGTAGCGCGCGATTGGTTCGATGGATTTCTGCAGCCGTACCCGACGCTCCGGCGGAATCTAATCGAGCTGGCGACCGAACACCTACACCAGATGGGACGGATGGAGCGTAGCAGCGTGCTCGAGACGCTGGCAAACGTTGAGACGGTTCGAATGCAGCACACCAAGCAGTGAGCGCCGGGCCGTGTTGCGAATGTTGGCCACCGCAGGTAAATAGATCCGCAACGCCGGAACGAGCTTCCGGCCTGGGCCACAATCAATCATTTCCGGAACCGGGCGACGGACTGACGACCGTAACACTATTTCTCCATCGAGCTCTGGCACGTGAGAGGGAGCGCCGGGGAGAGTACAATCCTGTTGGCCCACTTTTTGCACCGATTTATTAATGCTAAGTGCAGAAGAACAGCCGCTCCGAGCGAGAAGCGAACCGAAACGAGACAAGAATCGGGAAAGCAAGAATTTAATTAAACATTTTACCCTGACGACGGACCGACGCACGGTGACTTCCGGAGGCCAATAAATCAGTTAACAGGTTAAGATGAATGTCTGGGCCGCTGTTGCTCTGCACGCGCCGCCAGTGTGAGCTGGCAAAAGGTGCTGCAGTAGGTGTACGCACCACGCAACAGGGAAAACTCGCGTAAGGCGCTGCTGCTTAATAATTCGAAAGTGTTTGATGCCGTGTACGATTCGATTTCGTTTCGCACTCGCCCGGCTCGCTCGTGAAAGCCTTCTAAGTGAGGGTGAAATGAAATTATGACGCTCTCTGAAGCGACGGTTGCGACATAATGCGTGTAAGATATTGAATTAGCATTAAAAATAAGTCGAAATGGGCATGTGATGTCGGGGAGCGGTAGAGCGTACTCGAGCGTGCAGAGATTAAATTGGCACGTGTGTTTTGTGCTCATTTGGGGAAGTTGCACATTGATTTCTGTGATTAACGATGGGATGCGAAACGAGTACGAGCACCGAGTCGGTGGCAGTGCAGTGCCTTCGTGAAGCGTTAATAGTGCGTTGATTCAATAATTGATTGTACAGCTTACATATAAACGATTGCAAGCTCATCTTAAGCGCAACTCCGTACAGGGGAGACAGGGGAGTTCCAAAAAACTGCATGGAAGGGGTCATAACATATTAAAATGATCGTTCAAAAACGATGAAAATAATAACTGTTCATAGATTTTAAAACGATTGTTTACGTGATAAAATGAGTGAGTTACGATACAAGGAGGAATTTTGTCTAAGACGAAAAAATGCTATAGTTTTTTATAAACAAAAATTCATTGATAGCCGGTTTTGATTATCAACTACAACTCAGTAGATAATAGAGAGAATAATCAAAACAACCCCCAAGGAAACTGAGGTGATTATTACCTATTAGCTACTGATAAAATACAACATTAAGATAGGTACCATAGTTGATACTTGCAGACATGTTTTTTGTTTGTTTTACTTTATCTCAGTAGTTGATAATTTACCTACAGAACATTATAGGTCAGTAATTAAAAGCTCCTCCTCGATGGTACTATCTTGCGCCCACAGCAGATACTTATGTCTGCACAAATTAGATAAGAATATTGCCATTCTAGCGGGATTGACAATAGGGGACAGTACGCTTTTTCAGTCTCAGGCAAGAAATGGTGCAAATGTTGCAGCGAGCCGAGTTTTACTACGCTGTGTGGCCATCTTTACCGACGCTTTGATGTTCAGCTAGGGCCAACGAAATCCCAACCTTCTGTTCATGACAGCTGCAACAGATAAGCAGGAATCTAAATTCGTCAGACCATTTCTCGGATAATTATCTAAGTTATAAGGCTTGCGTTTTTGGGATTTAAAGCATGGCATATGGAGGGCATAATTTTGCTCTTTATAGAACTAGCAAAGAGTCTATTCATCTGATTATTATTATTTCATGCAATTAAGTAAGTTTTAGCTATGTATGATTGCTGCATGTTTACAAAATATCACATAAATTAAATTTGTATTTTTCAATATGGTAGTTTTAAAAAGGATAAAGTACTACTTAAAATTCACGAAAAAAATATGTCTCGGGCTTGAACGGAACATTTGAATTGGGTAGTTCGAACATTGGACGAAATTATGAAGATAATATGATTTTGAAACAACGCAACTCGTTACGAATTGGATTGCTCAACGAATTTCATAACAAATTAAATTCGGTATGTATTCCTCGGTATATATGAATGAAACTGAAACCCAAAAGTTATGAAAAGTTTTAAGTATTTTGTTTAATTTCTGCGATAAAATTAATATATCATTGTTGTTCATGGGTTGATTATTGCATAAAAGCATTTTAAACGTAATAACTTTACAAGATATCTGTCTTTATAAGCAAGAAAAATGTTTGTTGCGTCATGAATATTTTTCCGTAATCATTAGCTTTTGAAGGGATAGTGCTCTTGAATTAGTTAAAATGAACAAGTTTCTCAACTATAGTTCAATTTTGTTATTTTTTTACTGGCGTTATCGTGTTAGTAAATCGTGTCTTTTTGCCTAGCAGATGTCTTATGTCGTATGTTATGTTCACGAAATAATATCTTTAATTTAAAATTAAGTTGAAGAAAAGTTTTGGATCGGAAGGTGTGTGAATAATATCGTAAACTCCTGCTGCAAACAAACAAAAACTATTATTGATTTCAGTAACACTAATATTTAGGGACAAAGAGATAATCGTTCAATTAAACATTGAAAATAATATTTAGAAATTATTTTGTTTTTACGATTAAATTTTGTTTTTTTAATCAATAACTTCTAATACGTTTTTATTAGAAAACTAACATCATTTAAATTAAGAAACAAAAACTACATATAGGATATTGAAAAAGGCAAGATCAAAGGTACGACAGAAATGCCATGACATATTATCTGAGTCTATATCAAGAATGGACATTAAATTAAGCATGTGTTTCATGATACAAACAAGAACTAGAAAAAACATACACTAGAAAAAATAAACAACTGAGAGAGCCAATGAAGATGTTTTTTAAATTCATTGGAATACAAATTTCAAAGTAGTACCATGGTTAAACCCTAAAGACAGCCTATGAAACAAGAATCATGTAGAGATTATTTCAACATTTGGTTGTTATAGAGCTCCTTTTTTAGATCTTCAGCGAGTGTAGCTTCACGACCTGGTTGAAGGTGACCGATATGATCAGCTGCTCGTCGCAGTCCGACGCCAGGTGGCCACCGGTCGCGGTGAGCGCATTTGTCCACGGATGATCGTCCGCCTCGTTCAGACACTCGCACTGGTTCTTCTGGATGAAAGTGTTGAGGTCGAGCTGTGAGTGAACGGAAAACGTGAATGATGTTTTCTTCCTGTGGCATTTCTCGTCGATTCGCCTACCATGCCCTGACCGTAGTCCTCTCCGGACTCATCTACGCTGGCCGCATAGTGTTTCTGTATCTTTGCCTCTAGCCCGTTGATGTCTGCGCCCTGTAGTCGATCGATTTTGGTCTGCAAGGGGATCAACACATTCCAACCGTTAGTATGTCTCGTCAACAACGCACTCTTCCGCTCTGCGTTACCCTGGCACGGTAGAAGATGAAGGTTGGCATCGCGGACACACCCTGAGTCGCCGCCGTTTCGGCACATTTATCAACGTCCACCTTAAGGAACACGGCTTTCGGGTACTTCGCCGGCAGCTGCTCAAACAACGGGGCAATGTTGCGGCACGGCCCGCACCAGGTCGCTGTGAAATCGACAACCACCAGCTTACCGCCAGCGCCCGACAGTTCGGCCTGGAAGTGTCCCTCGTCGTTGATGGCCTTTACCGACATGCTGCTGGTTTACTGGCCGTTTCTTTAGCCGAAACTGTGTGGATTTACACACTTCTTAATACAACCCTACGTAGTTCCGTCACTAACTGTTGTTTTTGCGAGAATAAATAACACAACGCGCCGCCGAGAGCGGAGGAGGCCAAGACGATGACAAATGAAGTTTTCACGACACACCGCCCGTTCGTCGGCGAGGATAATATAGAAAGAAAACAACAGACTCAATATTTCCTTATAAACTGCTGACTAATCATTACTCACAATCGCAAGGACGATGGACGTGTCCGGTCAGCTTGGCTCGAAAGTTGAAAAAATGTAAACAAAAAAAGTACCAGTGGGAAAAATTAAATAAAAAATGGCAGCCACGGAAACTTCCGAGAGTGTCAAAACGCCGAATCATGGAAGCGTTTTCGAAATGGTTACGAGCCCATCAAAATGAAGGTGGGTAAATTTTCGAACATCCATTTGACCCAACCGTAGCGATGAAGTATTGACCAGATTTTGCAGATCACAGCTGACTGTTGCCAAAAAGTGCTTATAAATACAAGGCATCCTGTTGCATTATCCGCTTTATCTTTCGTTCAATTCATGTCAATGTCGGTAAACCAGGTTTCACGGTTCCTTATCCCAGGGATAGTAATTTTATAAAAAAGTTTTAGCAGTTTACATACATTTTAAATGTACAGTTCTACGTGAAATTTCAATTTATATATTTTTTTCCAATAAGTTGTTCACTAACGATAATGTTTTTAACTATTGAAAACCCTCGTAGATGGTGAAATAACGGTGCTATAACACCATCGAAAAGCCTCCAATGTCTCATTGCACAGAAAACGAAGGAAAAGCTAAAGATACGAAGAGTTGTTTATGAAATTACATTAGTTACTCGTTCTACAATTTGAGCGAAACAAGAATATCAATTAAAATGTTATTCGTTGTCGAGATTTACAATTCGATTTCCAAGCGTTACTCTGCAAAACAAAGCGTTTTGTTGTTTGGGAAGCAGTCAGCTGTCAGTTGCTGTCATTTCAGTATGTTATTGTTTGCTTTTTAAAAAAGCGGCAAATTTCAACTGTGCAGAATTACGAATTGGCGTAGAAGTACTTTATAAATAGTTTTTTTTCCTGATAATTTGTGCTTCAAATAAAGCTATGTCATATACCGACGTACACAGGGCGTTTCTGCAAGCGTGCTCCAATCACGGTACGCTTTCTAAGCAGCAGGCACTCGACATACTGATCAGCATCTACGCACGGCGTGAGTATCAAATCCAACCGTAAGTTCTGCTCCGATTTGCTATAACCCTGGCCATTTCTTGCAGTTGGCGACAGCGATGCCATTCCGAACCAGGACGATCTGGTTAATGTGGTGGCAAAAATAAACGAGCGTATCTATCGGTTCGACCAGAAGATCGCTTACACACATCATGAACCCACCGAGATGGACTTTTTCGTGTTTGTCAGCCTGCAAGAGTCGCCGATCG
>KZ072231.1:182439-198266 GCA_002091845.1 Anopheles cracens
GAGGGGCGTCTGTCAGTGTGGTAGCAAAAAAAAAATTGCGGCACATCTTTTTTAACGATGTCCTGGGGCTGGTTTCGTCCTCGAAAAATCTCAACATCTCCGCACAAAACTCAACCAGCGGCCAACCATCTCGCAGCCACTAGCCTTGAGGTTTTTGGCGTAGCTTTTTTTCTTCTCTCTCCACTTGGTTGGGTCACTTTATGAGCCACCTCGCGCAGCTGCAGCAAAACGCCCGAAAGAGAGTAGCTTGGTGTATGTTTATTTTTTATTTTTGGCAAAGGATGCCCCATGGAAATGTCAAAGGAGACTTCGTTCGGGCGCTTCTTTCTTCTCAGGGTCGTACGATTAATCGATCCTCTTGTGTGTGTGCGTGTGTTTGCATGTTTCCACACGCACCACGCGATGTGAACAACCCATTTGCGATACTTAATCATCGAGTGTCGAATTTGTCGGAGTCGAAAAACGCACGCGCTCGCTTTTGGGCTCGTCCCGATGAGGAGGATGATGGAATGTCGCATAAATCTTCGCACTCGCGGGGCCATGTTTGCCACCGTTTGCGCCGGACTACATGATTATGTCAATGAGTATGCGGGGCACATAAAATAATGTACCACCGAGGGGCCGGCACTGTCGTAAGCAACAAAACGGAAGCCGGTGTTCGGTTCGGTTTCGGGAATTGGACCGAATCTTTGGCCACGATGTTCGATCGTAATCGTAAATCAGTCTCACATTTGACCTCTTGCGTAATGCGATTTTGCGCGTTGGGAGGTAGGCCGCAGACTCCGGGCGCGATTCGAACATCGACACAAGCCCGGTTCGGTTTAGATTTATGCCGTCCGTGAAAGTTGGGAAGCGGGAAACCAAATACGACAAATCATTGCAAAATTTTGGGCATCGGGGCATGTTTCCTGGCGTCGTTCTCCCTGCGAGTCGTACGCCAATCGGAACTGACCGTTCGTGCCGTTCGGTCAGTTCGCGTTGGACAATGGTTTCGCCGGGTTAACCTTTCGATTTCGGGAGAAACAATATTATTCAACCTTTTCGGGAGCGTTCTCTTCCGGATGAAATGGTACGGGCGCGCGATGAAAGTTCGCAGCGATTGATCAAGCCGGGTGACGCTGCAGATTCTGTGAAGGTGGTGCGTTCGTACGGGGAGTTTTCGCAACAGTGTTTCACTTTCATTGCGTGCGCCCTTTAAAGTGGATGATATTCGGCAAATCAAGATAGCGATATGTACGTGATGCTCATGCCACATTCGATTGTACAGCTGTAAGAACGATCTGTAAATGGTATTTTTATAAATTATTAACGCACACTGATTCATTTATGTCTCAAAATACGTGTTTATTTAATATGCAAATGTAATGAAAAAGAAACATTTTTCCTGTATTTTTTTGTTAAAGTTTTGTAAAAACTAGGTTTTTTTGTAATATTCAATATGTTTTTTTCCATTGTGATTGCTTGCTTTACATATAGGCGAATAAAATTTACATCAATGAAATGGCAAGTGCGTATACACAAATGCTGTCGAGACAACAAATAATATGAGGATATTTTATCTAATTAAAACAATGCGATTTTTATATAAATTGGTTTTAATGTTTCTTACGGTTAGTGCAGTTATATAGGGAATAACCTTAGATCATTTATAGGTTCCTAAATAATATAAAATAGTGTTGTATAATAATGTTCTAGACACTAATTGTGATGCTTCAGTAAAGTATAGCTGAATAAACTACTCTTATATTCAATTATTTCTTGTCGTTTAATGATTTGTAATCAATAATAGTATTTTATTTTTATTATTTCCTAATAGTTTTACTTTTTTAATTACATTTAAATCTTCTTTTTGATGTGCTGTTCAGTGAGTTATTCAAATCGACGGGATTCAAGTCAGTATAATGTTTTTTTATTATTACATATTTATTACAATATTTATCCGTATAGTATTTTTTGTTGATATAATGAAGTTAGTACTACTTATTTTGCATATATGTCCGTTGCTATTAAAAAAAAACAATTAAACAAAATCATTCTCGGCTATTGCAAATCATACACAAGCTATTGATCATTTATATACATTGTGAGTAAAATTTCATCTGCACCAAATCTGACATTTTCTTTCCACTTCCGCTCAATATTTTTTCAACTAATAACCTTTAGGGAGGAACCAATGTATGAAATATACAAATTTAAGTCCTTCAAACAACCTGCCAAGCTGTTAAAAAATGTTCACACAAAAAAGTTACCAATCAACGTTCTCCTAATAAAGCCGTATTGGCAGACATTTTTTTTCTTCAATGCATGATACAATCTTTAATCTAACCGAGCATCCAATCGCAAACCAATGGTCTATTTACATTTCCCATTCGACACCTGCTGCCCCATCCATCACCTGAAATCGACAAGTGAGAAAGGTCAGGCCTTGTATTTGCGCGAAATAATTGCTAATAAAGTTGTTTTTTGTCTCACCGTTTCGCTCCTTCTCGGTGCGGAACGGGGTTCAATTAGCGAACGGTATGAGTGACCAATACGGGGAGTGGGGAGTTAATGCCGGGAATCGTGCTGCAGATAATTCCGATAGCCACAAGCAACGTCCAGACGTGTGGCGCCTCCGACGAGGGAATCGCTGATCGTGCCTGAAGTCGAACACGCGTGCGATGATGTGTATATAATCTTGACGAGTGGGACTTCGCGAACAAGTCTCATCGATAGTTCTAGCGCTGTTTCAAAGTCTATCACCTTCCGATCCGGGTCGGTAATTTACTTCACCACATTAACCTCCCTAATGCGTCGTTCGAACGAGTTTGGCGTTATGGAACTAGTTTTTCTTCTTTCGTTCGTTTCAAATATTAATGGTCAATTTTCACATTATTGTTCACAGTGTATGGATGAGTAGAATGTCATCGTTAAAGAGCCGTCTGCGCTGAGAAAAAAAGTCAAACGGTGAACACAAATATTTACCCCGCCGAGGTTAATTTTCACTAATTAACAGCGATGCGGGAGTGTACGAAGGCGTTAATTTTCAACGGCTGACATTTCAGTTATTGAGTTGTTTTTTCTTCACCTACTACATTATTGAAACAATGAGATCCACTTTACGGCTAATGGTCTGGGTAAGTGTAAACAGAGGGGCACAAGTGTTGAACTTTTTTTTGTCTTCTATCTTCGCTGCTTCTTAATGCTCTTAACACATTGATAGCAAGGTTAAGATGCGACTTGGAGCCTGCTTAAAGATGTATTCATTTCGAATCTTTCTAACACAGTTGTCACTTTTTTCACCGAATGTTCGAAGGTCAGCTGAGCGCGAGGTGGCTGCGAAATTGAGTTTTATTTAATTACTTCGCACAAACACACATTCTCCCAAAGCTCCGCTCCGTTGTTGACATTGACATAAAGCATTCGATCTGATTTTTATTGAAAAAGCATCTCCCGCAGTGCCATGCTTTGTGGTTGTTTTTGGCCACACTGCTTCTGCTATGATCCTCATTCATTCCCAGCTTCACAACCATTCACTGTTGGACCGTAACACTTTTTGAAGTCATTCGAACCGTGCCATTAACACCTTCGCGCTTACGCGGGTTTGCATTTGCTTCTGGCATCCTTGCCCTCCGGGGCCGTTTGAAGAGGATTTTTGTTTGAATTGTTTTTTTCCTCGATCCAGAAGGTTGCCGCTCGGTTGGCGTTTGTGATTGGTTAATGATGGCTCGATCTAGTTCATTCGATAAGCCTAAGCATCGTTTGTGTTTCAAAACAGTTGCCAGTTTTATTTTAAAGTTTCTTTGATTTAACAATGCATTTTATTAGTTTTGATTGAACCCTAGATTTATTGCATTTACTTTTCAATATATGGGTGAGCCAGCTTAGTATAGATAGGGTTATGTAGGTTGATGTTGCATGTGCATGAGGGTTTCTTTCTATAATTTTTTTAAATGTATTTTCTGTTTAAAACAAAGCGATCATAATTAAATCTATAAGAGATAGCTGAGCAAAGAGAATAACTATGATTAATGTGAAAAGATTAATCATTGTAGATGTGCGAACCCAGTAAGTCTATTCCAGTAGATCCATTATTGTAAATTAAGTTATACTATCATGCATAAATAAATGTAAATACTATTACTACTACTCTTGTGAGTTTTTCATGCTAAATAATTCAAATAAAATTTGTACATATGTACAAGTTACATATCTAAATTATTTTCATCTATAACTAACAAATATATGTTTGTTGTTTGTTTTTTTTTTATAACGATTAGGCCGTGTTGTCCCTTTTGGTCAAGTGTATTTTTTTCTAAATATTACCTTATATTAATATTTTTTGCATATTTTTTTCATATTTTTATATTTTTTCAACTAAGTGGATAGTGCTATGTATATTCAATAGCACTTAATGAAATTAAGTCAGTATCAGCTACACAAATATGAAATACATATTGCAAAAATGCACTGTTTTTTATGCATACAAAAAACTTAGACAACAATAAGCAACGAACCGGCGTTGTACCTCTTTTGTTCACGATAACGCATAACCCATTTCGAATCCACGAACCAATCTATATCAAAGGCACCCAGAAAGCATCAATGACGGTGTGCATCTCAGACAAACCGATAATAATAGCAACAGAAAGAGAGTTGGCAATTTTTCATCCCCTCGCGTAGTCGCAGTCCATGACATGGTGCCGGATCGCGATGGTATTAAATTTATCATCATCAGTATCGGGTTGTCCCGTGCATTGAGGTGAACCGGCTTTGCTGAATTGTTGATCGCACTGTGAGCGTAAGGAGCGCAGAAGCTGATCTTAAATTTGAATTCGCCGAGAAACTCGAAACTACTGCTTGATTATTAGAATTAGCATCCTCTTCATCCCGCGGTGCACGTGAGGACACTTGCCCATACAATCGTACAATGCATGGTGTACAAAAAAACCGCCTGAGACCAGCTCGTTCTCGCACAATGCACGAGGCTGCCAGCCGCGCACTGAGTGCGCGTATTCGCACGTCGTAAAGATCAACATTTGCATAAGATGCATTTTTAATTCCGCTCAACCTGATCGTCAACCGAAGTGATCGAAGCTGTGACAGTGTTTTAACACGAGTGGCAGGGTGTATTTAAATAAATCTAGCGTCATTAGAAGTTATTGCTTGCTAAACGACCACAACCAACAAGCGCAGATCAGATGGATGCGCAAAAGAAAAGAAAAATGAATGCATTCGGGAAGATTGTTTCGTTCGCATTCCATCCGCTGCGGAACGCAATTTATGGCCTTGATATGCTGGAAATTTTCCACCAAAAGAACGAACGACTCAAAAGAACAACTAAAGAAGACAACAACAAAAAACACTTTCACACGTCAAATCGCAACGCCACAGAAAGATCAAAGACCAAGGTGCGACCAGAAGAATGTGCCGTTTCCATGGCGATTGTTTGCACGGCTCGAGATTTTCCACTGCTTCCCAAACGCAAGAGTGAGAGAGACAGAAAGCCCCGAAATAAACTTATTTTAGGCACCGAAAACAGACGAAAGCAAATTAAAAAAACGAAACAATTTTCCCATGCCCATGCTACGGTGGCTATGTCACCCGGGAAGGGCGTGAGCATGGAAGCCGTTTTTCTCACTCGCACAGCCCCCGCTTTGGACGCTGGTGTTTGGTAGTAAATGTTTGCATTCCGGTGGAGTTTAACCGGAGTAGGCTTTGCACAAAAAAAACACCAAACCCACCTGCCGCTGTAACAGAATTGCTAATGGCTGGTACCGTTTTGCGGACATTGCTTCAGCGCGAGAGTTTCTTTTGTTTATGTTTTTAATGAGTTTCATGCAGTTTATGAATCGGTTTTGCAAACGATCCCTTCCCGGTCGGTTTGGTGAGGAAGGGTTATGTCAGCAGAAACAATTGGGTTCTGGTGTACCAAACTGTCTACCAACATGCTGTTTTTTAAATGGAATGTTAATCGAATGTTAACACCGTAATTATTTTGTAGCATAGTTGAAATTGAAATTACCATAGAATATTGAATATTTTTTAAAGATATTAAATAGTGTAAAAATTGTTAAAATATTTATTTATTGAAATTATTGTTAAAATATTAAAAATAATAAAAACCTACATCAAATATCAATATAGACTGGCAACGATATTCATATTTGAAAGAATATTTCGTTCATATTTCGTTTTATTCACACTTGTAACACCCATAAAAATCAGAAAAAAAACATAACAAAAACCCTTTTGAATCAATCACATTAAAATAAAAACATAAATAAAATATGTAAAGATAAGGCACAAGCCGATGTCGACATAAATTGCCGTATATTAAAGACATTTGTGAGTTTGTAATTTTTTATAAAAAATGATGCTCTATTTATCAATTTTCGCAAAGTAATAAAACTAAAACCTAATAAACTCGCTTAGTTATCTTGCTTTTGCCGTTGACAGTTGATGTCGAAAAGAAAACGTATAATAAAACAAAAACTATTGCTGTGGTGTATTAAAATTATAAACACCGCTTTAAATGCGATACATCTTACTTATCTTAAAGTCAACACTTAACATACCTGATCTCATCAACGACACTATCTTTATTGCTAGGCACGCTATCTGGAGAAAAAACAGAAGCCAGATAAAAAATCGGCACAAATTTCCTTTAATTACGCCGCAATAAAATCAACTCTATCTGACAGCAACGTCGCCACCAACAGTTGTTTCCTTGAAAACAAATCATTCCGGCTGAAATGGCGCTCCGAAACTCGCCAAAATCTGGGTATTGTCTGTGGGTAAACACGGTTCACAATGCATGCCGTGTCAGTTTGTCAAATTGTGCAAAGCCTACTCCGGTTAAACTCCACCGGAATGCAAACATTTACTACCAAACACCAGCGTCCAAAGCGGGGGCTGTGCTAAACAAATCATTCCGGCTGAAATGGCGCTCCGAAACTCGCCAAAATCTGGGTATTGTCTGTGGGTAAACACGGTTCACAATGCATGCCGTGTCAGTTTGTCAAATTGTGCAAAGCCTACTCCGGTTAAACTCCACCGGAATGCAAACATTTACTACCAAACACCAGCGTCCAAAGCGGGGGCTGTGCGAGTGAGAAAAACGGCTTCCATGCTCACGCCCTTCCCGGGTGACATAGCCACCGTAGCATGGGCATGGGAAAATTGTTTCGTTTTTTTAATTTGCTTTCGTCTGTTTTCGGTGCCTAAAATAAGTTTATTTCGGGGCTTTCTGTCTCTCTCACTCTTGCGTTTGGGAAGCAGTGGAAAATCTCGAGCCGTGCAAACAATCGCCATGGAAACGGCACATTCTTCTGGTCGCACCTTGGTCTTTGATCTTTCTGTGGCGTTGCGATTTGACGTGTGAAAGTGTTTTTTGTTGTTGTCTTCTTTAGTTGTTCTTTTGAGTCGTTCGTTCTTTTGGTGGAAAATTTCCAGCATATCAAGGCCATAAATTGCGTTCCGCAGCGGATGGAATGCGAACGAAACAATCTTCCCGAATGCATTCATTTTTCTTTTCTTTTGCGCATCCATCTGATCTGCGCTTGTTGGTTGTGGTCGTTTAGCAAGCAATAACTTCTAATGACGCTAGATTTATTTAAATACACCCTGCCACTCGTGTTAAAACACTGTCACAGCTTCGATCACTTCGGTTGACGATCAGGTTGAGCGGAATTAAAAATGCATCTTATGCAAATGTTGATCTTTACGACGTGCGAATACGCGCACTCAGTGCGCGGCTGGCAGCCTCGTGCATTGTGCGAGAACGAGCTGGTCTCAGGCGGTTTTTTTGTACACCATGCATTGTACGATTGTATGGGCAAGTGTCCTCACGTGCACCGCGGGATGAAGAGGATGCTAATTCTAATAATCAAGCAGTAGTTTCGAGTTTCTCGGCGAATTCAAATTTAAGATCAGCTTCTGCGCTCCTTACGCTCACAGTGCGATCAACAATTCAGCAAAGCCGGTTCACCTCAATGCACGGGACAACCCGATACTGATGATGATAAATTTAATACCATCGCGATCCGGCACCATGTCATGGACTGCGACTACGCGAGGGGATGAAAAATTGCCAACTCTCTTTCTGTTGCTATTATTATCGGTTTGTCTGAGATGCACACCGTCATTGATGCTTTCTGGGTGCCTTTGATATAGATTGGTTCGTGGATTCGAAATGGGTTATGCGTTATCGCGAACAAAAGAGGTACAACCCCGGTTCGCCGCTTATTGTTGTCTAAGTTTTTTGTATGCATAAAAAACAGTGCATTTTTGCAATATGTATTTCATATTTGAAAGGGTTTTTGTTATGTTTTTTTTCTGATTTTTATGGGTGTTACAAGTGTGAATAAAACGAAATATGAACGAAATATTCTTTCAAATATGAATATCGTTGCCAGTCTATATTGATATTTGATGTAGGTTTTTATTATTTTTAATATTTTAACAATAATTTCAATAAATAAATATTTTAACAATTTTTACACTATTTAATATCTTTAAAAAATATTCAATATTCTATGGTAATTTCAATTTCAACTATGCTACAAAATAATTACGGTGTTAACATTCGATTAACATTCCATTTAAAAAACAGCATGTTGGTAGACAGTTTGGTACACCAGAACCCAATTGTTTCTGCTGACATAACCCTTCCTCACCAAACCGACCGGGAAGGGATCGTTTGCAAAACCGATTCATAAACTGCATGAAACTCATTAAAAACATAAACAAAAGAAACTCTCGCGCTGAAGCAATGTCCGCAAAACGGTACCAGCCATTAGCAATTCTGTTACAGCGGCAGGTGGGTTTGGTGTTTTTTTTTTATTATTTTGCTTTCGTTTTCCTTACCCACTTGAAGGTGGGAGTTGCGCAAAAGGAAAGCCACCGAGCCAACGCTTCTGCAATCACCCTAAACTGCCCATCGTTTAGAGGGCGATTGAATTGGGTCACATTTTCGGTCTGGATGTTGTTTTTTTATTATTATTTTGCTTTCGTTTTCCTTACCCACTTGAAGGTGGGAGTTGCGCAAAAGGAAAGCCACCGAGCCAACGCTTCTGCAATCACCCTAAACTGCCCATCGTTTAGAGGGCGATTGAATTGGGTCACATTTTCGGTCTGGATGTTGTTGGCAAACGCTCACCGGTAGAGACGAGCGCACCATGAATGAATATGATGAACGATTGATTGTGATGGAGGTGGTTGGAGACTACAAAAAAGCAAACGAAAAACAGACATAAGTCGAAATAGAAGCGCAGTAGTTGAGAGCGTCGAACGCAAAGATGAATCTGCGAACTGCATTTTCTGTTCAATTGTCTTTTTAACCCCTCAGTGGAAAAAGGTACCATGGATCTGGACTTACTTTATTGGAAGGGAGCAAGAAAATCGCTGATTTAATTTCCACCTTAATAACTCTTAGTAACACTTAGTGTGTGATTATTCTTTTGCTGACTTCTCGATGAAAATATAATACACATTTTTCAGAGGGTACAAAATCAAATAGATTTTGTATTTAGTATACTGTTCAATACTGTATCAATTTAAAATAAACTATAACACAAACATAATAACATAATATTAATAGACATTAAAATAAACTGGTGAACTAAACCTAAATATAAATGTTGCAAATATATTTTACAAATTTAACAAATTTAACAAATTTAACAAATTCTATGAACATTCATTAAATCGTTCTTGATCCTTTAAAGGATTGCGGTTAAATGTTTATACACCATAACACTCCCGTCGCACCCTGAGTCGATAGCATCTCCGCTACGCTTGCCAGCTAAAGCAATGGTAGCGATCGGTGCCAAAAGTTGAAGATCCGCATGATAAACCGCGTGGGTGGTTGAAGAAACCTTCACCCTTCGTGGGCGTCCTAGGCGCGATCGTCTCGCGAACGAGAACGAGAGTGTCTCGAGCCACACACTACCAGACGACCTTACCAATTATGCTGGCAGACAGGAGCTACCTTGCCACACCAAACCACACTTAATGGCACCCGCTGGCTCTCGAGCAGCCTCACTTTCCCTCTCTAATGCACTTACTGCGATGTGCTTGCTTCTCCACACAAACACCGCTATCCCCTGCCCTCGCCGATTCAAAAGTACCGTTGCGACTCAAAGATCAAAAGTCTCGCAAATCATTAATAAAAACCTTCGCTGCCGATGGCAGTGTCTATTCCTCTACCGTAGATGCGCCTTGGCGGAATCGGTGGTGGAACAGACAGAGACGGTTGTGTGTTGTTGTTACCCTTTTCTGTAAACACATGTCGCGATGTTGGAAATGAAATAAACGCCAACAATGGTACCGATAGTGGAGTGAGCCAAAAATTGGGACGCGTTGGTGTTAGCTGGCGGATGGATGCATTTGTTTGTTCAATGCATCTTCAGTACGCGCTCGTTAAAGGGAATGAAATGGCTTGAGCAGATGCGTTTAATTGATCATCGAATGAAGTGCTCATGTTTCAGGGTCTAGAAACGCTTTCGGAGCGTAATTTCAGTATCGCGATTTAATTTGGGACGTGATTTAATGTGGTGCCAACTTATTTCGACGATCTCGAGGGAAGTTGAATAAGCTGGTTTTCAGTACTTTTAGTTTCGATCGGCCACCGACTGACACGTAATGCAATTTTATGCAGCGCGAACGTTTTCGGAAGCGGTCTCCCGGCGTAAGTTGTGCGCCGGCTTTGTGCTATAGGTGGACGAAAAGAACGTTCCGGAGAAACGGGGTTACAAATCGTGCAGTAGTGCAGAGGAGTGTAACGGAATTAGATTCTTGTCAAGGTGTGGATCAAATTTGTGCTTGATCTCAATTTATTCCTGACTGACTTTAAACGGATCACATTTTCGAAAAGGAAAAGCTCAGGAAAAGCACATTTAGCTCAGGGTTGTTGTTGTTGTTAATGCCTAAAGAGAACTTGGAGTAGCGTTTGTTTTGTTAGAATGTATTTTGAGATTTTTTATTAAATACCGAGATTGTAATGATAAAGTGTTAAGATAATTATTTCTTATTTTTATGACAATTTAAAACATATCAGCAACGTGTTGAAATAAACAGTCACCTTTTTTCTTAAGTTTTCATTATCAAAATACAAAAAATAGATATTTCTTTTCAAATCCAGTCCATCAAGAATGAAACGCATTCGATTCCTTTCCCACCGTACCATTTTTGTCATTCGATGCACGTCATTTTGGCCGCGACACGCAATCTCTGTCTCGCCCCTTTCACGTGTCCCGTAACAGCACCAGTCACTGCATCAAACATTCCGGAGCCGGAGCCATCAAAATGAACGCCGAGCGCGAATGCGATTGATAGGCACGCAATCAATACGGCCAATAAGATGAATTATGATCGATCTTCTTGTGCCAAACGCTTTGAAGCACCGAAGATGTGCCTCGCGGTGCGGTGGAATTCAATCGTCCGTTCGTGTCTAATATGTTGTAGCGAAAGTAACGTTTCTTTATGGCTCCGTCAGACGCAGTTGGATGATGATGGAGAGATTGTTTAAAGCGGATCGTGTGAATTGTTCGGTTTGCTAATGAATGAAAATTTTCGCGAAGAGAGGAAAAGATTGAAAGCGATCGATAAGAATGCAAAGGGACATAGGATGAGCACACCGGGCGGAGGATCCTTGTGCGCCGATACAAGATGTACCTGTGTCCCTTCTTTCTGCGACGACCCTACAATTAATCCAATGACGAACAAGCGTGAGAGAGAAAGAGCGCGACGTATGGGATGAGTCAAATTGTGCGGGGACGTTGTCACAAGCCTTCTGCTAGGACGTTGGACGCTCCAAGGTGGTATTCGATCGTTTGTCGATTTTATTCCTTCTGCTGAAGCCGCCAATTGGAAGTGTTGGGTGTTGCCTCCTGTCCACGTAAAGGTCACCAGCATTACTGCTTGTTTCGGCTCGTTCTCCTCTAGCAGATAGTTATGGATGCTTCAAGCATTGTTTCAGCCGGCTCTTTTTGGGTAATTGGTGCCACACGCTTGAGCCACCCGTAATCGAGCTGCAGCCGGGTCCGAAGTACGTGCAGCGTTGCGATCCACCAGCAGCAGGGGGTCAAAGATGACCCGAGATGCAACTTGTTCGGCTCGGTTAGGGCACACCTCGCATCCATCGGCACATAGCAACACCGACGGCGACGACGACGTCATCAACGTGGCCTTCGGATGCCAGGCGCATCGCGACATGCATTGCAAAAATAACCCTTTCCGAAAGAAGGCACCTCTTGCAGTCAAGATCACTGAGTGACATTCCCAGGTGGAAGCGTCCATAGCCAAACGGAGATGAAATAAACTCAGCATCAGCACACGATGATCGTGATCGTCGTTTCGATCGGCCACCGACTGACACGTAATGCAATTTTATGCAGCGCGAACGTTTTCGGAAGCGGTCTCCCGGCGTAAGTTGTGCGCCGGCTTTGTGCTATAGGTGGACGAAAAGAACGTTCCGGAGAAACGGGGTTACAAATCGTGCAGTAGTGCAGAGGAGTGTAACGGAATTAGATTCTTGTCAAGGTGTGGATCAAATTTGTGCTTGATCTCAATTTATTCCTGACTGACTTTAAACGGATCACATTTTTTATAAGACGGAACGGAAACATTATAAATCGAGCCGGACCTAAATTGGAGGTAATAGCTGATGGTACCGCACGCAGCGCAGCAGGTTGTCAAGAGTGGCAAGGTCACCCAACCGGCGGTAAGCCCAGCCTCAGCGGTGACTAAATTACACAAAAATTCGATACGCTGCGACTGCGCGTACGGCGGATGTCTAGGGTGGACAACAAAAAAATAAAACA
Source organism: Anopheles cracens (assembly GCA_002091845.1). Taxonomy (NCBI): domain Eukaryota; kingdom Metazoa; phylum Arthropoda; class Insecta; order Diptera; family Culicidae; genus Anopheles; species Anopheles cracens. The sequence goes on from KZ072231.1 coordinate 195,243, forward strand.
AAATTAATCCGTACACCGTCCCATCTTCGACGGGTCCCCCGAGGCGGTGGTTTTGGGGTAAAAAGAGACACGCACACGTTCCGTTCTTAAGGCCACGACATTGCCTATTTCGAGTGCCGGATTGGCCGGTGGATTATGCTCGGCTGTCAGCGTGTTGGCACGGTTAATCGATCATACCGCGGGGAGGGACATAGGATGAGCACACCGGGCGGAGGATCCTTGTGCGCCGATACAAGATGTACCTGTGTCCCTTCTTTCTGCGACGACCCTACAATTAATCCAATGACGAACAAGCGTGAGAGAGAAAGAGCGCGACGTATGGGATGAGTCAAATTGTGCGGGGACGTTGTCACAAGCCTTCTGCTAGGACGTTGGACGCTCCAAGGTGGTATTCGATCGTTTGTCGATTTTATTCCTTCTGCTGAAGCCGCCAATTGGAAGTGTTGGGTGTTGCCTCCTGTCCACGTAAAGGTCACCAGCATTACTGCTTGTTTCGGCTCGTTCTCCTCTAGCAGATAGTTATGGATGCTTCAAGCATTGTTTCAGCCGGCTCTTTTTGGGTAATTGGTGCCACACGCTTGAGCCACCCGTAATCGAGCTGCAGCCGGGTCCGAAGTACGTGCAGCGTTGCGATCCACCAGCAGCAGGGGGTCAAAGATGACCCGAGATGCAACTTGTTCGGCTCGGTTAGGGCACACCTCGCATCCATCGGCACATAGCAACACCGACGGCGACGACGACGTCATCAACGTGGCCTTCGGATGCCAGGCGCATCGCGACATGCATTGCAAAAATAACCCTTTCCGAAAGAAGGCACCTCTTGCAGTCAAGATCACTGAGTGACATTCCCAGGTGGAAGCGTCCATAGCCAAACGGAGATGAAATAAACTCAGCATCAGCACACGATGATCGTGATCGTCGTTTCGATCGGCCACCGACTGACACGTAATGCAATTTTATGCAGCGCGAACGTTTTCGGAAGCGGTCTCCCGGCGTAAGTTGTGCGCCGGCTTTGTGCTCCTGAGCGTTACATGTGCTCAAGGTTAAAATTTCGAATGTGGAGCAGTACGTAGCATGTCCTTCACTCCGACAAATCACGTCATCACCTGAGTTTTATCGTAGTTGGTATCCCGTTCAGCAAATGACAATGTGATGGCTCGAAAGTGGACAAGCATTTAAGCCTGATATTGTATATTGGTTTGCATATTGGAATAACTTAATTTTCTTCTATGTCATTGGTTGACCCAACTAAATTGTGTCAGTATGTAGTTCACGCATGTATTGCACACATAGTTTTTTCAATTTAATTCTGTCCAACCCGCGGCGTACGCTAGTACCTCGGAAATACTAACGATGGCGCTAGTGTGGAAGGGTATGAAAGATGCTAGCGAGAAAACGTAGCCTTTTGTTTCAATTTTAGTATTACTAAAGAGAAAAACTTAAATTAATTTTATTTATTCTCTAAATTATCTATATTACGTGAGCTGGGTTTTAGACTGCACAGCCTAGAATTATTTTTTAAATGAATAGGTTATGCGGTTTAAAGTACTTGTTTAAGATATGCAATTTCAGATGTAACCAATTTGACCATTTTGAGTGCAAAAAAAACATAACAAAGCTAATCTAGCGCAATTTCTCATCTTTTAGTTAAAAAAAAAACTTAAAAAAACATCATATAAGCTCATCTTACTTATTGCCAACTGGAAGGGAACAAAGCGGTCTCACCATTACTTCTGCACTGTTTGAAGAACATTACATGATACTACAACTATCATGAAGTACATAATAAATTATCGGTAGACGTTGCGTAGATGTTAACTTCAAATAACATAATGCAGAAACATTAAAAACGAGTCAAGACTCCCTCGTTAAAAGCCAAGTAAGACATCCGCAGACGAATACGTTTAACACCGCGTATCATACTGATGAGTCTTAATGAACTATTCGATATCCGATCGATCTTCACCACAGTCTCCTCCATACCCGCAAACGATGGGATCTCCAAAACCGACTGCAACCGCTGTCGTCTCATAAAAGCAATTATCCCACGGCTGGCGGGACATTCAGTGTGTTTTCCGTGTGCTTACAACGTTTATAAAAACAACATAAATTATAAGACGGAACGGAAACATTATAAATCGAGCCGGACCTAAATTGGAGGTAATAGCTGATGGTACCGCACGCAGCGCAGCAGGTTGTCAAGAGTGGCAAGGTCACCCAACCGGCGGTAAGCCCAGCCTCAGCGGTGACTAAATTACACAAAAATTCGATACGCTGCGACTGCGCGTACGGCGGATGTCTAGGGTGGACAACAAAAAAATAAAACAAAATTAATCCGTACACCGTCCCATCTTCGACGGGTCCCCCGAGGCGGTGGTTTTGGGGTAAAAAGAGACACGCACACGTTCCGTTCTTAAGGCCACGACATTGCCTATTTCGAGTGCCGGATTGGCCGAGTTCTTAATGAACAACATAGATCGCTCATTGGCATATAGAAAAATGATTCAATGAAGTTTTTGGCAACAATTTCGCTACAACGGACTCCTTAGTTAACAATCTTTTTATCTGCGCCTGAGCGTTACATGTGCTCAAGGTTAAAATTTCGAATGTGGAGCAGTACGTAGCATGTCCTTCACTCCGACAAATCACGTCATCACCTGAGTTTTATCGTAGTTGGTATCCCGTTCAGCAAATGACAATGTGATGGCTCGAAAGTGGACAAGCATTTAAGCCTGATATTGTATATTGGTTTGCATATTGGAATAACTTAATTTTCTTCTATGTCATTGGTTGACCCAACTAAATTGTGTCAGTATGTAGTTCACGCATGTATTGCACACATAGTTTTTTCAATTTAATTCTGTCCAACCCGCGGCGTACGCTAGTACCTCGGAAATACTAACGATGGCGCTAGTGTGGAAGGGTATGAAAGATGCTAGCGAGAAAACGTAGCCTTTTGTTTCAATTTTAGTATTACTAAAGAGAAAAACTTAAATTAATTTTATTTATTCTCTAAATTATCTA